>CAHIKZ030000716.1:1245000-1272500 GCA_903632075.3 Acanthosepion pharaonis | reverse complement strand
AAAAAGGTAGATCTATGCCCGGTTTATACTCGACTCAAAAAGCTAGTCATAAGTCAGGTTAACCCGGGTGTCAAAGAGGTAAAAATACATCTAGTTTGCAGTAGAAGCAAAATGGTAGTCTTAGGTCCTGTTTTCACTAAAGACATAGATCTAGGTTACTCTGGAGTCAAATAGGTAGAAAAGGTTCTAGTCTGCTCTAGAATCAAAAAGGTAGACCTAGGTCCGATTTATACGTGAGTCAAAACAGGTAGGCATTGACCTAGGTTAACCTGGGGTCAAATAGGTAGAAAAGTTCTAGTCGCACTAGTGTCAAAAAGTTAGACCTAGGTCCGATTCATACGAGAGTCAAAATAGGCAGGCATTGACCTAGGTTAACCTGGGGTCAAATAGGTAGAAAAGTTCCACTCGCACTAGTGTCAAAAAGGTAGACCTAGGTCCGATTCATACGAGAGTCAAAACAGGTAGGCATTGACCTAGGTTAACCTGGGGTCAAATAAGTAGAAAAGTTCCACTCGCACTAGCGTCAAAAAGGTAGACATGGTCCGATTCATACGAGAGTCAAAACAGATAGGCATTGACCTAGGTTAACCTGGGGTCAAATTGGTAGAAATAGGTCCAGTTTGAACAAGAGTCAAAATTGTAGAAGTCCGGTTGATACAAGAGTCAAAATGTTAGGCATAGATCTAGGTCACTCTGGGGTCAAATAGGTAGAAATGGGTTCGGTTTACACTAGAGACAAAAAATTAGATCTAGATCAGACATATAACAGTAAAAAAAAAAAGTAGGCATATACACACCTGGTCAAAATTTTAAGACCAGACACAAAAGGTTTAAAAAAAAATACTGTTAATTTATTCAAAATATATTTGCGAAACATTTACATTTAATTAGAAAATGTAGTTTATCAACAAACAAGTGAACATTGAAAGCTTTTAATTGATTAATTTAAACAAACATTAAAAAAAAGGATTTTTTTGGTTGGTCAGAAAGATAATACCATGTGTGAAAAAAAACAAATTACTGGACAAAAACTTTAGAACTAGTCACTGTGCTCATAGCTTCAGGCGTATAGACATCTACGTATCTCATTTCCAGTATTAAATTTCGGATTTTAAAATTTTAACAAAGGTCGAACAGAGGAGGATTATTGAACTTCAAAGACGTAGTCTTTCGCAACGAGCCATTGCAAATGAAATTGGCCGTAGCAGAACTGTCATTGCTAATTTCATTAAAATTCCGGATGTGTATGCTTCTAAAAATCCAAGCGTCCGCCCCAATAAAATCTCACCATCTCTAGACAGACGCATTAGGCGAGAAGTTAAGAGAGATTCAAGCCTAACATCAAATCAGATAAATACAGATGTTAAATGCAGCTCTCGAACAGTTCGACGGCATTTAAATAAGAAAGGGTTTAAGTACTTGGAACGGCTGCAGTGGCTTCGCCTTCTTCTTTGCCATAAAACCTCCCGTCACCGCTTCCGATGATCAAAGTTGGGATGTGGATAAATGGAAGTGATGTTTTAAGGTGAGAAAAATTCAATCTTGATGGCCCAGACGGTTTTCAGCGTTACTGGCATGCAAAAGACGTCTCAAAAGAAATTTTCTCAACACGACACAGTGGAGGTGGATCAATTATGGTCTGGGGTTCATTTTCGTACAATGGAACTCTTGAGGTACAGGAGATAAAACGTCGTAAAACAGCTTTTAGTTACACTGACATGTTAAGAAAGGCATCGCTAATTACTGAAGTGGAGAAAACTGGATTTTTCCGGCAGAACAATGCTGCAATCCACAACGCTCTCCAGATCGAAACCCAATCGAGAATGTTTGGGAATGGATGGCAAAGAATCTTTATAAACACGGAATTTGAAACTGTGGATGCTCTTCGTGCTGCAGTTTATGCATCCTGGGCGAGCATCCCAAGTACCCTCATATAGAAGTTCATGTGTAGTGATTTTCCAAGCGTAGCTCAGATGTGGCACAAGGACGAAAGTATAAGGCACCCTGTAAGGATCGAACTCACTACTCAGTCGTAATTGTTCTGGCGAGACAAGCTTGCTAACCATTACACCACCTGGAGGTGCACTTGAAGTTAATCTGTATGCCAAAGCGAATTTTCGAATTAATTCGCAAAAATGGAGGATAGACTGAGAATTAAATTGTCGTTGTGACTTATTTGTTCTGTATTTGCTATTTTTATTTACACGGTCTTACCTTTATGACCAACCAAAAAATCCTTTTTTCAATGTTTGTTTAAATTTTTAATTGATTATTAAATGCTTACAATATTCCCTTGTTTGTTCATAAACTACATTTTCTAATTAAATGTAAATTGATTAAAGTAACAGTATTTTATATATTTTTTAACACTTTTGTATCTGTTCTTTTGACCAGGGTTGTATCTGAATTACACCAGGATCAAATAGATAGAAATAGATTCGATTTGCACTACAGTCAAACAAGGTAGACATGGGCCCAGTTTACACTAGAGCAAAATAGATCTTTGAAACCCTTTAAAACGTAGACCTACGTTCGGTTTACACTTGAATCAAAAAAGTAGGAATAGGTCTAGGTCATTCTAGGGTCAAAAACGTATATCTATATCCAGTCTACATTAGATTAAGAAAGTAGACATAGGTCCGGTTTACACTCGATTAAAAAAAAGTAGACATGGGTCCAGTTTACGCGAGATTAAAAAAGTAAACATAGGTCCAGTTTCCGCGAGATTAAAAAAAGTAAACATAGGTCCAGTTTATGTGAGATTAAAAAGTAAACATAGGTCCAGTTTACGCGAGATTAAAAAATAAACATAGATCCAGTTTATGTGAGGTTAAAAAAGTAAACATAGGTCCAGTTTATGTGAGGTTAAAAAGGTAAACATAGGTCCAGTTTATGTGAGATTAAAAAGTAAACATAGGTCCAGTTTACGCGAGATTAAAAAAGTAAACATATGTGTAGTTTATGTGAAATTAAAAAGTAAACATAGGTCCAGTTTACGCGAGATTAAAAAAGTAAACATATGTCCAGTTTATGTGAGATTAAAAAATAAACATAGATCCAGTTTATGTGAGGTTAAAAAAAGTAAACATAGGTCCAGTTTACGCGAGATTAAAAAAGTAAACATAAGTCAAGTTTATGTGAGATTAAAAAGTAAACATAGGTCCAGTTTACGCGAGATTACAAAAGTAAACATAGGTCCAGTTTATGTGAAATTAAAAAGTAAACATAGGTCCAGTTTACGCGAGATTAAAATAAGTATACATAGGTCCAGTTTATGTGAGATTAAAAAAGTAAACATAGGTCCGGTTTGCACTAGATTAAAAAAAGTAGACATAGGTCCGGTTTACACTAGATTTAAAAAAGTAGATATAGTTCCTGTTTACACTAGATTTAAAAAATGTTGACATAGGTTCAGTTTACACTAGATTAAAAAAAAGTAGACATAGGTCCAGTTTACACTAGATTAAAAAAGTAGACATAAGTCCGATTTACATTAGAGTCATAATGGAAGAAACTGGTCCAAAGTTTAAAAAAGATAGAGAGATGAGAAAGAGAAATAGACAGGCTCGATTTACACTAGATCCAAAATGGTGGATATAGGCCTTGTTCACAGTAGAATAAAAATTTGTAGGCGGCAATTCCGGTTTACACTATAGTCCATAATTTATAAATAGTCCAGCTTTCAGCTACAGTGTCAAAAAGGTAGACATGCTGCTAGTGTGGATTCCTACATTTGGCCTATCGCCAAAATATACCGGGGTATAGTTTAATCCAGTTCAGAATAACCACTGCGGCTAACTTCCTTTCATACCTCGGAGTATAAAATACCCTTATCTTAAACCTAGGCCAGATCATACCCAACCTTCTAAAGTTTCTTTTTGTTAACTCTAATGTTATGTGATGGCTCTCAGTCTAAAAACTGATAATAATGGCTGAGATGAACACATTCGACAGTAATCAGGAGCCATGTTTCTTAAAAGGAAATTCATCTTGTTCAATTAATACAGCTGTTGGGTAAATGTAAACAGGGTGAACTAGATTATATAAACTTGCTCCTAACTTGTTCCTGTTTTTAATAATAAAAAAAAAAACCTTATATTTATTTTATATAGATAAAGAAAATATATAATATATATATATATATATATATATATATATATATATATATATATATATATATTTCTATAGTTTTCGTGTTCTTGTTAGACATGACGTCATGAAATCAAAATAAGGGGTGAGGTCTAAATCTAATATAAGCCCACGTCCTTCTCGTTGACATTATTATACATCTATATATATATATATATATATATATATATATATATAAATAAAAAAGAAAGAACAGTAAGATATATAAATAAATATTTTAAATCAATAAATTTATAATATTTTATATCAATTAATTTATAATATTTTATATCAATTAATTTATAATATATTAAATATTTTAAATCAATTAATTTATAATATATATATATATATATATATATATATATATGTGTGTGTGTGTGTGTGTGTGTGTGTGTGTGTGTGTGTGTATGTGTATGTGTGTGTGTGTATAAATAAAAAGAAAGAACAGTAAGATATAAAATCCGGTGTTCTTGTAGAAAATGTTTAAAAAATGACGCTGAAACTTTTTACCGTTAACAATTTAAAAAAAAAAAAAAAAAAATTCAGACGACATCCATTCAACTGATGTCAGGTTTCATTGTAAAATACATCCCTACCCCTTCCAAATTGTAGCTAATAACTGATACAATGATACTGACATAAGGAAAATCTAGACATCCCTTGTTCAATTTAAGTAGAATATTCTGTAACCATGGAAACGTGATTTTAGCTGTGTCTTTAAAAACCAGTAATTTTTAAAAGTTACTCCAAAATTCGCTTGAAGATGAAATGGAACTAATGCTTTTAATTTAATTGCAAAATTAAACTCAGGGTTTTAGCTTCTATTTTTGAAACATGGTTGGAACTGTGTAGCGAAAAAAACATATTTTAAATCAATTAATTTATAATATATATATATATATAAGGAAAGGAAAGGATATATAATGATATCAGTCAGTTAGGTGCCATACGTAATACACGGTTAGGCGATCATGTATCTTTCGATACATGACTGACAAGGCAGATTTTTTCTCGAAATAGGGTTCCATTTCTTTCTGCTGTAGACCGGTTTCCATCAAAGGCTATAGAACCCGGTCTGTCCTGCTATTTACCCATAGCTGGGGGAGAAGAAGAGGAATCATACCTTTTCCAAGGGTATTAGCACGTAAGTCAGTCAGTCAATCATGTGTGCCATGCGTGATACACGCTTAGGCGATCATGTATCTTTCGATACATGACTGACAAGGCAGATTTGTTTCCGAAGTAGGTTGCCATTTCTTTCTGCGGTAGACCAGTTGCCATCCAAGGCTATAAAACCCGGTCTGTCCCGCGAGAAGAGATGGATTCATTCAGTGAGAAAGTGAATGCAAGAGACTAGTCTGGAATTTGAAACCGGCTCACTAGTTCAGCCTCCCGCACTTATATTAATTGCGCTGGCCGAATACCGGTACAGTCATTTTCTGTGATGCGCCTTGGAACTTGGCGATGTCGGCGATCATGACTCTCCACAACTTCCTAGCCTTTTGTAGCTGTAAGCAATATTTGCACTCTTGCTATCCCGCCAAGTCCCTGTTTTCTTCCGTCCATAAACACAAGTTCGTTGAAAAGGTTACCCGCTGTCTCCTGAGTATTGAATTCTCCAAGTCCTCTTTTTTTTTTCGAAGAACCAAGAAAATTTAAACCGTCTTTTCTAAATTAGCCTAGAAGCCTTTTACCGTCAGCGTCTTATGTACGTAAAAGTTATAAGAATTTAGAAATAATAAAATTATTTTATTTTTATTCGACACCTTAATTCGGCATAATCTTTCTTCGTATACGCAATCGATCTCCGTAGTTTGCTTACGTTTATTTTGCGCGCAATTTTTATTTCCTTTATGGTCTCTTCACATGAAGTCACTCTTAAAAGACATTAGGGAAGCTGAACTATGTAATATTTCGAATACGTCACAGTACGCCTGCTAGAAAAAGAAGAAAAAACACATGAGCAACGTACCGTGCCCCGCTTAAGTTTAAATTACGGCTTAATTAGACGATATAAATTGCAGTTGCGACAGAAAGCGAAATTAAAGTTTCAAATTAAAGTTTTCCTTTAATAAAGAATTGTTTTTTTAAACCTTTCACTCAGTTCGATATTTAAATTTAACTTTAAATGAGTTATTTATTTAATTTTTAATCGCGTGTAACTACAGTAGTTACTACCTGTTAGTTCAGGTTGATAATGATTCGACGAGATCGAAAAACGGACGGAAGGACGGACACACGTACACTACGCTTCATTTATATACATAAAAGTGTTTTGTTTTTTTTGGGGGGGGGGTTGTTTTTTTTTTCGGTCAAGTTTTCCTTAAAACTTCCTCATTGCTCACATATTGGACCTACGGTATCCTCAGCATCCTTCTGTAGAACCATATTTCCGTAGCCTCAAGTAGGACTTATATTACATAGCAGTGGAGCCCGTTTTTCTTTGTTTCTAACAAAACTTTCCTGTTTCTTTGTTTTGTTTTTCGAAGAAAGTTTCATCATGGAAGAGTTCTTTTGTGAAATTAGTTTAAAAAAAAATTAATGTCCTGTGTGTGTCAAATTCTCCTAGCACTATTTCTTCATTCCGTATATCTGAAATTATAGCTGGCAACTTTCTGATTCAACTTTCTGATTGGTTATAATTATTACAAGAAATTATAATGTGGTTATAAAGTGGGAGATTAATTCTATATTCCAATCATTATATAAAATGATCCCTCATTTTATGGCCACGTCACTTTCTATACATTTATATTCCAGAGAGTGTAAATAAATGTAAACGACATCGCCGTGTAGCTAATTTGTATTTGATTAATCAAGTGATTTATTTTCTATGACTTATCAATCCTTTGCAGGTTATTTAAAGCCAGAAAATATTTTTAGACTGTAAGAATTTTTTTTCGTTAGGGGAGATAATGGTTTGAGTGATATGTCTCACTAATTAACCCATAGCTGGAGGGGAGAAGAGGTGGATTCATACCTAATTAGAGTTTAATAAACAAACAAGAAGTTATAAAGAGAATATAAAGAGGGGGATCAGTTCTATATTACGATCCATGTATAAACTGTTCCCTCACTTTGTGGCCGCAGCAGTTTCTATACATTTATATTCCAGCGAATTTAAATACGTCTAAAAGACAGAATAAAACTATTAATAGAATAATTTAACAAGTGAAAAGTGTATCAACCCAGTGTGTGAGTGTAAAAAGCAATAATAAAATGGATTGACTGATTTGTTTTTTACGGCTTACCAACCCTTTGCAGGTAATATATATAAAGCCAGGAAATATATAGAGATTATAAGTTTTTTTTAGATGATAATGATTTAGTGATACAAGTCTTACTAATTAATCCATAGCTGGAGGGGAGAAGAGGTGAATTCATACCTAATCAGAGCTTGATAAACAAAAAAGCAATTATAATGTGGATATAAAGTGGGGGATCAATTCTGTGCTACACTCAATTTATTAACTGATCCTTCATTTTATGGCCACGATATTTTCTATACATTTATATTCCAGAGAATGTAAATACATCTAAAAGACATGTCTGGGTAGCTAAACAGTATTTCATTGATTGTTTCATTTCTTACGGCTTATCAACCCTTTGTAGGTTATTTAAAGCCAGAAAATATTTTTAGATTGTAAGATTTATTTGGGAGATAATAATGTTGATATAAAGTGGGGGATCAATTCTATAGTATAATCACCATATAAACTGATCCCTCACTTTGTGGCCACGGTAGTTTCTATACATTTCTATTCCAGAGAATGTAAATAAATCTAAAAGACATGCCTGGGTAGCTAATCATCAACAAAGGGTTGATAAGCCGTAGAAAATGAATGAATGATTCAATCAAATATTGATGCGATTAAAGATGGCTGGAAAGCATGGAGTCGAAAGAAAGTTCCACAAGCGAGAAGTGCGAGAAAAGAAGCTGTTAACATAGAACTTACGGTTTCATCTACCGTGTGAATTAAACTATTGTGAGAATTATTCGACACTCGAGGTCAAGTATAATTTTTACATTGAAAGGAGACAGCAACACTGTCACTTTTCTCTTTGCCCGATATGGCAGCCTTTAAGCTAGCTATATAAGCTAGCTTAAAAGCTGTCATATCGGGCGACAATTAAGCTAGTTCCTGCGGAGGGCTCTTGACTGGGTCTTCGACTTGTTCAGAAGTTTGAGAGTCCCTAAGTCTTTGCATATTCTTAGCAATGGAAGTTCTCCTGGCTGCCGTTTGATCTGGGTTTTCATTAACACAGGACTTTCTTTTCCTTGCAGCTGCCATGCCTCATTTGATTGCAATCTGGTCCTTTGTTGGTGATGATTTCCTTTTGAGAGTCAAAATGCTGCTGTATGCGATAGGCAATAATAAACTACAGAACTCAAAATTGATCGCTGCATTTAAGTATTGCATTAATATTTAAGCTTACCTTTTAAAAGTTCAACAATAAATCTTCTGCTGCCACTTAATTTAAAGACAATTTGATGTGCGTAGGTCCTTACTTTCCGTACAAACAATTATTTTTTATTTCATGGCTGACTTTCGCTGGATTTTGCAATTAATTCCGATTATTTCCAAATTTATAAAAGTTATAAAAATCGTTATGATACAAAAAATTCGTCGCAAAAAAACACGTAAAAAAATCGCCGAAAACAATCGCCATAATGAACAATTGGGAATCCAAAATTTCAGGATTGCAGGTCTGGATCCGACCTGGAATGTTTTTAATTTGCTCACAGAGTCCGTCTGATTCCAAAATGATATGATATATTGGGTTACGGCCTTTAGGAGTAAAGTTAAAAACACGGACAATTGTATTTTGTAATTTGAGAACAATAATATTTTCATTTGAACATAAACGATTGAAAGTTAGAGAGTTGCGTCCTTTTAACTGTTTTTTTTTTATCTGTAGAAGCCAAGATGGCGGAATCCGAAAGCAACCGCAGTAATAAAAATTTGGGAATCAGAAATTTCTGTAATATGAGCTATTGAAAGTTAGACAGTTGTGTCCCTTTAATTGAAAAAACGGGATGCATAGGCATTAGCATTTATTATATAGCAGAAGAGATGGATTCATACCTTTCCCAAGGGCAATAGTGCGAAAGTGAATTCAACGAATTCGACCGGAATTCGAACTCGGTTCACCGATTTTTTGTTCAGGCTTCCTCATGTATGTGCCCTGTGCCTTCAGGCACTGGGTAATTATGGCTCTCCACAACTTCTTGTCCTTTGAAGTCTTTAGTAAAATTTGTCATTTCTCCTAAACCCTGTTCTGTCAAAAGTAGCTCGTTGGGTAGGTAATGCGCTGTTTTTAATTCGTCCCTCTTGCCTTTCAATATGCCATGTGAGTGTCAAAGTTTCCAAGCCCTTTTTCCTCATTATGTACACTAGAAATTTCAACTGTCTCTTTCTGGTGCTAAGTATAAATGTCCTTTTTGTTTGCAATTTCTTTAAGACTTCAGGCTTAATGATCGTAAAACTTACGACATATTGGATACAGATGATGTCATGATATTTATCTTTTATTTTTTTAGTAACCCATCGTAAATCCTCATTTTTTTCTTCTCTGTCTCATTTGACCTCCCTTCCCTTCTCTCTCTTTCCCCATATATATATATATATATATATATATATATATATATATATATATATATATATATATATCTTTGTTACTCACTTTTATTTGCCCCACGTGTTTTAATTACTCCCACATTTTTCTTTCTTATTTGAATTTCGTTCCTACTTCTGCTGCATGGTTTCAACTCGTAATCGCGCTGACATATGGTAGCCATTATGACTGCCTACCACTTGTGGCTTTTCAGTGTGTCCAATTTAGAAGGCATAACCATTCGGATGGTCTAAGTTTGGGAATCCATCACAGAGACGAGCCTAATCCCAGCCGGAGTTACAGAGTACATCATCTGAAATGTTTGTCGTATCAGTAAGTTTTTTTGTTGTTATTTTATAGGCGTTGTCTAAATCCTGACACGAGTTTTCTGAATCCCGTCCTAAGGATTTCAATAAAACAGCTTTAGCAACTCATGGTTGACTGAAATTATGCTTTGTAAAATCCCAGCGTGATATAAAATGTTGTGGTGGCATTATCACGAACAAAGGAATGTGTAAAGACAATACTCGACTTGCGATATGTTTAGGAATCGACAATGAGTTGAATTCTGAGCAATGTTTAACAATCGTGTCCGGTCTATAAAAAGAGGCGTTTTCCCTGTGACACCGCTTTTATTTTAACTGCCTTCACTCCCCGGTAATGTTTATAGTTCTGAAAGGCGATGATTAGAATTTTAATGAAACCTTAACATATGAAAATTAATTTATTAATACATTTTCTTTGTTCTTGAGAATTTAAAGCAAAGATTTGAAAAACGGTTGTTTCGCAGATTTTTTATTTTCAAGAATAATTTCATACTTCCATCAGTCTAAAAAAATAATACAATTCAGTTTTTATCATTAACCAATTTATAAAGAAATAAATGTGAAAATAATTTTTTATCCACACGTTTAAAAAGACTTAAAATTATCAAAATGTGTGAACCAACTGTTATGAATAATCAAGTCTCACCTTGTTTTGTTACTCTCTTCTTTGAGAGAGGTATTTCTATTTACTGGGACTATAGAAGGACAATATACGAGAACCTCGTATTCTCAGTCGAATAAAGCTTTCTTAAAGCCTACACTTGCGTACATTTATCATTACACCGACTATAAGAACATCCGTAATATTTACCATTTTACAAAGTTCAAGTAGGCTGGCAGTTAACCGGTGTTTGGACGACTACTCTAAAAAACACAATTCGCTATTTGCTTTATTACAGGAATGCATGGGAAATGATTTTACTATTAGGAATTCATTGGAAATAATTTTACTATTAGGAATGCATTGGAAATGGTTTTATTATTAGGAGTGAATTGGAAATGATTTTATTATTAGGAATGAATTGGAAATGATTTTATTATTAGGAATTCATCGGAAATGATTTTATTATTAGGACAGTATTCGAAATGATTTTACTATTAGGAATGCATAGGAAATGATATTACTATTAAGAATTGATTGGAAATGATTTTTCTATTAGGAATACATTGGAAATGATTTTACTATTAGGAATGCATAGGAAATGATATTACTATTAAGAATTCATTGGAAATTATTTTAATATTAGGAATGCATTGGAAAGGATTTTATTATTAGGACTGCATTCGAAATGATTTTATTATTAGGAATGCATAGGAAATGATTTTACTATGAAGAATTCATTGGAAATGATTTTATTATTAGGAATGCATAGAAATGGATTTTACTATTAGGAATGCATTGGAAATGATTTTACTATTAGGAATGCATAGGAAATGATTTTACTATTAGGAATACATTGTAGATAATTTTTCTATTAGGAATGCATTGGAAATGATTTTATTATCAGGAATGCAATGGAAATGATTTTACTATTAGGAATGCTTTGTAAATGATTTTACTATTAGGAATTCATTGGAAATGATTTTATTATTAGGAATTCATTGGAAATGATTTTGCTATTAGGAATGCATTGGAAATGATTTTACTATTAGGAATACATTGTAGATAATTTTTCTATTAGGAATGCATTGGAAATGATTTTATTATTAGGAATTCATTGGAAATGGTTTTACTATTAGGAATTCATTGGAAATGGTTTTATTATTAGGAATGCATTGGAAATGATTTTATTATTAGGAATGCATTCGAAATGATTTTATTATTAGGAATACATTGGAAATGATTTTTCTATTAGGAATTCATCTGTTACCCCATCTGTCTCTCCAATTCCTACCTTGTTACCCTCACAAAAATTAACGTTGGTCGATATTAATTTGAACACTGCATTACATTTTCTTCATCTGATATCAATAACTAACACGAAACCAGCATAAAGTCGGCAAAAATTTTTAACAGCCTTTCCTTTTTAGCATTATTTTCTTATTTCATTTAAATGAAGACTTACTATCTTGATATTTTCACGTTAAATATATATGCTGACACACAAATAAAAAATAAACATCTTCTTCGACTATTTTGTCCGCTTTACTCTTATGCTTACACATTAATTCGAAACTGGGGCTAAAAAAAGTTAAACGTAATTTTTTTTTTTTTTTTTGCATTTTTATAATACGCCAAATTTATGCTTCAGTCTACTATTAATAATCAGAGGACATTTCGTGGCCATAACTCTCGCTGTCCTTGAGTTATGAGATGACAGACGGGCGTACGAAAAATACATTTCGTGAATGTCATCAAATTGTCAATTGTAAATAATTGTTGCTATATATTTCAACATTTTTAAGCATATCTTTTTTTATTCTTACACGAAAGATTTATTGCATGAGCAATCTCTAATGTTGACTCACTCTGCACCTGTCCGATGTTAAGTTCTCTAGTGGATAGTTTGGGAAATAGTAGAATATCTATATTTACAAATAGAAAATCTATATTTACAAGGTCGGCTTTAATTGTAGAATATCTATATTTACAAGTAGAATATCTATATTTACAAGGCCGGCTTTAATTGTAGAATATCTATATTTACAAGTAGAATATCTATATTTACAAGTAGAATATCTATATTTACAAGGTCGGCTTTAATTGTAGCATATCTATATTTACAAGTAGAATATCTATATTTACAAGTAGAATATCCATATTTACAAGGTCGGCTTTAATTGTAGAATATCTATATTTACAAGTAGAATATCTATATTTACAAGTAGAATATCCATATTTACAAGGTCGGCTTTAATTTTAGAATATCTATATGTACAAGTAGAATATCTATATTTACAAGTAGAATATCCATATTTACAAGGTCGGCTTTAATTGTAGAATATCTATATTTACAAGTAGAATATCTATATTTACAAGTAGAATATCTATATTTACAAGGTCGGCTTTAATTGTAGAATATCTATATTTACAAGTAGAATATCTATATTTACAAGTAGAATATCTATATTTACAAGTAGAATATCTATATTTACAAGGTCGGCTTTAATTGTAGAATATCTATATTTACAAGTAGAATATCTATATTTACAAGTAGAATATCTATATTTACAAGGTCAGCTTTAATTGTAGAATATCTATATTTACAAGTAGAATATCTATATTTACAAGTAGAATATCCATATTTACAAGGTCGGCTTTAATTGTAGAATATCTATATTTACAAGTAGAATATCAAAATTTACAAGGTCGGCTTTAATTGTAGAATATCTATATTTACAAGTAGAATATCTATATTTACTAGGTCGGCTTTAATTGTAGAATATCTATATTTACAAGTAGAATATCTATATTTACAAGTAGAATATCTATATTTACAAGGTCGGCTTTAATTGTCCATAAACTGGAATTCTCTGGATGACTCCCTGAAAGTGAAAGAAAGGAAACAAAAAAAGAACATGGTACCAAGACACGGTAGATGATGGCTTGCATTGCATTTAAATTTTTGAAGATCGTATTTGACAGGAAACCAAGAGACGGGAAGAGAGTTCAACAAGCGAGAAGTGCGAGGGAAAAAAATATTAGAATAGAATTCATATCGATTCATTGGTATGTAAAAGATTCGACAGATTTTATTGATTCACTAACGTTTCGGACTGAGGAATCGGAGAGCCGGGTTCGAATTCCAGTCGAATCCATTACATTCACTTACGTGCTATTGCCCTTGGGAAAGGTATTAATCCTCTTCTTCTCTGCAAAGATATGGGTAAATAGCAGGGAAGACTGCGTTCTATAGCCTTGGATGGTAACTGGTCTACCACAGAAAGAAATGGCAAACTACTGCGGGAAAAGAATCTGCGTCGTCAGTCATGTATCGAAAGATACATGATCGCCTAAGCGTGTATAACGCATGTCACATAACGGACTGACTGACCCTTGGGAAAGGTATGAATCCTCTTCTTCTCCCTCTAGCTATGGGTAAATAGCAGGACAGACTGTGTTCTATAGCCTTGGATGGTAACTGGTCTACCGCAGAAAGAAATGGCAACCAACTACTGGAAAAAAAATCTGCCTCGTCAGTCATGTATCGAAAGATACATGATCGCCTAAGCGTGTATCCCGCATGACACATAACTGAACTGAAGTGCTGGGCATGACTATAAACTACAACCGGTAGTAAGGCTTCTAATCAGGAGGTTTGGAGGATCGTGGGACCAAGTCTTTTGTTGCAAGGTCCACCCTGACCCGGGGTGGTAGCACCTGTTAGGGTCCCAGCTATGGGCAAATAGTGAACCTCCAAACAAAAAGAAAACACTATGAATGTATAAAAATAGATTTTTTATGGTAAAAATACAAACAATACATTTTTTTCTATATAAAAATAACTACATTTTTAAATCAAAATGACCAGCAATACATTTAATAATAGAATCACTGTTAATTGTGCAGATTAGGACCAAGGAAGAACAAGACGAACACAAGAGTAGAAATAACGAACGTATATTACACGAAACAATAATACAAGATGTGAAAGGTGTTAGTATGACTGTCAGTCTGGTTTGGAGTGAACTACTATCGACTCGACTCGATTCGTCCCTCTCTCTATGTGAGTGGCGTAGTATACATAGTGTTAGGAAGAGTTCATTCTGTAGTTATAGGTAAGAACCCATCACACTAACAATACATTTTATAGCAAAATGACCAACAATACATTTGATAATAGAATTACTAAAAATACATTTTATAGCAAAATGACCAATAATACATTTTATCTGTCGTTGAAGGTATAAAATTATGCTCAAAATTGGTGTATAAGAGTAAGTGTCGTTGCCGACACTGTGGTTTGAAACTAGATCGCCAGTGAGTGACACGGGCGATTCCATTATTAAGTAGATCACGTGATCATAAAGGAAGTGAATAAATATGAAGTAGCGTGATGACTATACGATCCCTGTTCACTTCTTCTTGTCTATCCACTGTTGCTATACGTTCACTCTCTCTATTGCTATACGGATTACAATTCTCTTCTGATCATTATACTACTTGGCGATTACTACTTGGACAAGTATTACTAGTGTGGATATTATTGGAAGGCGTTACTACTAGTTCCGGCGTCTACGAAGTCTCTAATATAACAAGCATTTTTGGAAGTGATAACAAGCTTTCGGTTGACGTAGTGAAAGTGATAAGAGAAGCCGTCCAGAATCACAAAATATATTTAGATTTCGGTATTAAGCAAACCATAAAGGCTGATATGCCGCTAAACAAAATCAATCATATTGATTCACCTAAGACAGTTTGTATTGAGCCTTGAGCTATCAATTCCGTTTTAGAGTCACTGACACAGAGTCCAACATCATAAGCAGTATTTTCTAGATTATGTAGGAGAACTGTGGCATAGGTAATGGTGTCTGCAGTGATAGCTAGGGCATCTGAAGAAGCAATATTGGTCAACATTGTTTACGCGAGATAAATTCTACTGAAAATTCGCATACGTAAATCTTGGGCCGCCTTAAATAAAGTGAATGTACTCTGGAAATCCGATCTACCAGACAACCTCAAACGGATATACTTTCGGGCCACTATAGAAGCGGCGTTAATGTATAGTGCCACTGCTTGGACAATATCTAAAACCCTAGGGTCTAACTTTATTGAAACCTTCGCTTGAATGCTGAGAGCTATACTTAACATTTCTTGGAGACAACAACCCACTAAAGCACCTCTCTATGGAAACATTCCTGATATTTCTACAAATTTATACGACGTAGAATGCACTTTGCAAGGCATTGCAAAGAACCTGCAAGTGATCTACACCTAGCCATGGCGCAAGACGGGTCGGTCGCCTAGCAACCAGCTATACTGAAAGAAACCAAACGTTGTGAAAATGAAGAAAATTATCTGAATGGTAACAGTGTCTGCAATGAGAGCTAGGTCATCTGAAGAGTCAAATATCAGTCAACGTTTTTTAGGCGATATAAATTCTGTTGAAAAGGATGTTAAAATTCACCTTGCTGGGCTGCCTTAAATAAAATCTGGAAATCTGATCTATCAGACAACCTCAAGTGGAGATTCTTTCGAGCCACTGTAGAGGCGGTGTTAATGTATGATGCTATTGTCGACAGTCTAAGATTGATAGAACCTACACTCAGATGGTGATAGCTATAATTAACATCTCTTGAAGACATCATCCAAATAAATAACAGCTCTATAGACCTTATATTTCTACAATCTTACGCGAACGCAGAATTCACTTTGCAGGACAGTACTCGCGTGTGAGCTACTGTTCTGGACACCTAGCCATGGAGCGAGACGGTCTGGTCGCCCAGCAACCACCTACATTGACCAGCTATGTTATGACACAGAATGCCACTCTAATGACCTTCCGACCATGATGCAGGACCCTAATGGTTGGCGTGATAGATGTCTCAGCTCGATCGACCAAATAATATATTAAACAGAACTTACATTTACATCTAGAAACATCAATAGTGAAATTATGATACTTAGCAATAAATCTATTACTGGGCTTAAATTCCTACAGTCGAGGTACCAAAGAGGAAAGCCATATTTGGAAACTAGTGGAAACAAGTAGGTCACCACAGCGTAAATAACGATGGTTATACGTGGTCCTGCATCTGGGAGTAATTTTCTACCCACGTTTTGGAACATGTAACAGCATTCGTGTGATGTCATCTCCTATCTGTTCACACACGTGCAGTCAGAGCAAGAGCATAGGTAACTTTGTTTTCGGTGACGTAATTGGCCCTTAATACATCGAGTCAAAATTCGCAGGCGTGAAAACAAAATGGCCGGCGCCTATCGTCTGCACCATTCATTTGTTCCGGATTCAGTCATATAAAAAAAACTCATACAGTGCAAGCATAAAAGAAGACGTTTATACTCGTATTGTATAAGCTGTTAATGTATAAGTTTCTTTATGAGTGAATTCTGAATTTATTGTACTAATTTTCGCACAATACAAGGACAAAAAGAGACTCAAGTTAGAGGATTATTTCGTGGTGTTTTAAGTGTGTAAGAAAAGGCAAGAAGTAAAGTTAATCGGGTTATGCAGGAAATATAACGGTTCACTTGAACAGATCAAGATTATAGTGATTAAGAAAACATCCTGTCGGGTCTCTTTTCTACAAAGAAGTCGTTTGGAGGAAGAATCTGTCTTAATGGAACTTCCTCCTTACTGATGGAATATAAAGAGAATGGGGATAAATTACACTTCTGCACGTGGAATGACGGCTCCTAGTTGTAAAGATCATGGCTGGTGGGACTAAGGAATGTAGCTCGCCAGGACACATGCCATGGAAACAGCGATAGAGCAGCGAGAGGCTCGCAACGTTTAGCTTGTGGGAAAGGGGTTGTAGGGTGGGAGATATTCCATCACCCACAAAGCCGCGTAGACGTTTTTGAACTCTCTCAAGACAGGCAGGTGAGGACTGGGCAGCTCCAGCCCAGGTATGGCAGCAATACACCATTTTTGGTCTGACCTCGCTCTTGTAAAGTTAGAGTGCAGCAGAAGTGCTAAGAAATTTCTCGACAGATCTCATGCCAGTCGCGCCAAGAGAAAGCCATGTCTCGCAGGAAATCTCGTCAGCCGGGAGATATCTTGTCAGCTGCTCTAAAGCAAAAACAAATCATTTTTTTTTCTCGTGACGATGTCTCGTTAATTGCGAGAAAACATGGAAATTTATGGCGCGATATCTCGTCAAATTCCTCGTGAATGGCGTCTCGTCAGATGTTGCCAACTGGTTGATAGGAGTGGCCTGCTTGGTGCCAAATGTAGTTGTGTGTTTGCTATTGACGCCTTTGGTCGGGTTTCGAGCCCGGTAAAATACCAAGATCTATGGATGCTGATTTTCAAGACAGGATTACTGAAGGATCAATACAGCACAATCTCAACCTTTATTAGTAATACTCTACTGTAAGTAATTACATTAGTAATAAAAAAATAGTCTTACCAAAATACAAAAAATAGTCTTAAATAAGTAAATAAATAATGAATAATAATAATAAATAAATAGTAAATTAATAGTCTTAAATAAAATAAATAATAATAATAAATAATAAATTAATAGATAGTCTTAAATAAGTAGATAAATAATGAATAATAATAATAAATAAATAATAAATTAATAGTCTTAAATAAATAAATAATAATAAATAATAATAAATAATAATAATAAATAATAAATTAATAAATAGTCTTAAATAAGTAAATAAATAATGAATAATAATAAATAAATAATAAATTAATAAATAGTCTTAAATAAGTACATAATAAAAAATAATAATAAATAAATAATAAATTAATAGTCTTAAAATAAATAAAAATAATAAATAATAATAATAAATATTAAATTAATAAATAGTCTTAAATAAGTAATAATAAATAATAATAATAAATAAATAATAAATTAATAGTCTTAAATAATAATAAATAATAATAATAAATAATAAATTAATAGCCTTAAATAAATAAAAATAATAAATAATAATAATAAATATTAAATTAATAAATAGTCTTAAATAAGTAAATAAATAATGAATAATGATAATAAATAAATAATAAATTAATAGTCTTAAATAAGTAAATAAATAATAATAATAATAATAATAAATTAATAAATAGTCTTAAATAAGTAAATAAGTAATGAATAATAATAATAATAAATAAATAAGAAATTAATAATCTTAAATAAATAAATAATAATAAATAATAATAAATACTAATAAATAAATAATTATAAATAATAATTATAAATAAATAAATAAATAAATAATAAATAGTCTTACCAAAACACATGCCCTGAAGATTGCTTTTAAACATGGAACACACTGTCAAGGTCGAAATGTAAGGAGTGGACTGTAAAAGGACATTCTAGTAAACTGCATTAAAAAGCAAGTGAAATTAAGATGCAAAAAAATACCAGTCAAAAACTAATATTTAACAATCATAATTTAATAATAAATTCAAGATAATATTTATTCTAATATTTTTTTTTATTTTCACCTCCTTGTAAGCCAAATGGTCTTCTTTTATTTAAAAAAAATGTTGCCCAGTGGCTTCTTTTAACTTATACAAATTTGTTAGTTTTAATGCTTAAAATGGTATCAGAAAATTCCAATAACTACTAAAAGACTGGCATCTGGGGGTGATTTCCTTCACGTTTTTAAGCATGCCTGATGTCTCCATCCTTAAAGTCCGAAAGAAATATGCATTTTCAGTGACGTAATCATCCTTTAGTCGATCAGATGGTTTCAAGTAGAATATGGCCGACATCTGTCGTCTGTTTCAATCATTCATTCATCCATTGCTATCTCAATGCAGGCACTCGTTCGTTTTTTTGTTTTTTGGGGGTTTTTTTTTTCTTTTTGGTTCCACTAAGTCATGTTTATTTGTCGGAAAATAGTATGTTGTTGATACGGGCTATCTAGTTGACTTTTCTGCAAAAGTTTTAAAATGAGACCCACATTAAACATCTGTTGCTTTACATTTGAACGAAAAGAAAGGGGCGTACAATGAAAAAAAAAAGTCACACAAAAGATGGTTTTCTTAATGGTAATATGAGACCAATATAAAACAGCGCTCAGATCTGTAAAACGTTTTATTTGACATTTGAAAGTGGGCTACAACATTTTCGTAAGTCATTAGCGGGTCCATTGTTAAAAAAAATAAAGAAGCTCTGTCAAATCTGATATAATGAAAAACTAAACGTTAATTCTACATTTAAAATCGTAAATTTTAGCTGCAGTTAAAAAAGAATCAAATTAAATTTTATCCGTGTATAATACATTTTGTGTGCTAAAGTACCGATGTGTATGAAATGGCCTTCTTCGAGTATGTCTAGGGTTTCCAGACGTCCCTTATATACTGGACATGTCTCGTATTGGATAATTTTGTCCCCTTTCCCATACTGACCTTTCAAGGACACACCCAAATGTCTCTCATCTTATTTAGTTCCTTTTCAGATTTCGTAATAAAAACATATTTTTACTACCTTCGTACGGTTCTTGGTTGTAAATTTATAAGTAATTATACTTTCTTTTCTCAGATTTTTTTTATGAAAATAACCCAAATGTAACGAGGAAATGAGTGTTGCTTAAAGTTTACACAAATCTGACGTGTTTATTTCTCCATTGTCTGTAAATGTTCGAATGATTTCACTGTTACAGAATTTCTTTTTCTTAGCGTATATTAAATAATTTTCAAATGATTTTGCTTTTATTTTCCTCATAACCCACTATCATTTCCTTGTTTTTAACTTACGTCTCCCCTTTCATATAATATATTGGTCGCGGTGTGTAAGCATATATATATATATATATATATATATATATATATATATATATATATATATATATATTAGATAGATAATAGATAGATAGATAGATGTAAAATATGTGGTGCAGTTCAATTTATATTACAATGAATCATTCATACAAAAAGTAGATTAGTAAAGTTACTGATATAAAATGGCAAAAACTCTTCGCAATCAAAATTTTAAAGTTGCATTAACATACGAACCACTCAATGAATGTTATGATCTTTGTTTTTAATAAATACAAGTTGTATAAGGTACTTTCAACTGTACACGCAGTCATCCTCAGCCATAGAAATTATTTTGTTTTTTGTATGAATGATTCATTGTATATATATATATATATATATATATATATATATATATATATATATATATATATATATATATATATATAGTTAAATTCCCAGATCAATAATGTGGACAAGACAGATTGGTATAAAATAACAATTGGAAAAAAATCTTAGATTTTGCCCACGCGTTTCGTCTTCCGACTTTGGGGAGGGGGGGGATCCCTTACTCTAAAGGTAATTTACATTAACCAGAAAAAATGGCTTAGACAGAAGCGTCTATCTTTTTAAATTTGGATTTTTTAATGTAACAATAACAACAAAAACATTTCGATTTCATTTTTGCCTTGAAAAAGTCGGAAGACGAAACGCGTCGGCAAAATCTAAGATCTTTTTCCAATTGTCATCATATATATATATATATAGAGAGAGAGAGAGAAAGAGAGAGATTAATAGGCTGAGATAGATAGATAGATAGATAGATAGATAGATAGATAGATAGATAGATAGATAGATAGTTTTTTTTTTACTGTAACTATAACAACAAAAACATTTCGATTTCATTTTCGCCTTGAAAAAGTCAGAAGACGAAACGCGTCGGCAAAATCTAAGATCTTTTTCCAATTGTCAATATGTATATATATATATATATATATATATATATATATATATATATATATTAAGAGAGAGAGAGAGAGAAAGAGAGATATTAATAGGCTGAGATAGATAGATAGATAGATAGATAGATAGATAGATAGATAGATAGATAGATAGATAGTGTTGTGGATTCCGAGATGAAATCCGGTCTCAAATGAATGACAAACACAGGAATGAAATATAGCAAATAAATGTATTGAAGTAATAATACAATTGGTAATACGGTTAGTAGATCCAGAAATGCGGTTAGTAGCAATAATATTATATATACAGTCTGGGAAATTCAGTATCGAAGTAGGACTTCCTTCTGAGTCTACGTGCTCGCAACTGTGACTCCTACAAAGCGGTTACCTCACTCTCTCACTTCCGGGTATTCACCGGCAACGTTACAAGTACACACTGGGCGAGTCCACTTGTATAAAAAGGGGTGGACCCCTTAACAGATAGATAGATAGATAGATAGATAGATAGATAGATAGATAGATATTAATAGACTGAGATAGATAGATAGATAGATAGATAGATAGATAGATAGATAGATAGATAGATAGATCTTAAGTTTCCCGTATTTCTTATTTTCTAATCTGGCACTCCCTAAGTATGTCGTTAACAGCAAAGAAACGTGAACGGTTCTGGATTATGCCAATGCTCGTAGCATATCACATAAAGGGACTCTAGTTTGAAAAATATACATTTTTTTTATCGAATTCATTCCATGTAAGGTAATAAAGCCACTAAGACACAAGGGGTTGCTGGTTGTGAAAGAATTAGAAAACTGAAGCATAACGGTGGCGAGAACAATAGAAGAGTAATCAGGAAGACAGTAGATAACGATTGGCATTGCATTTGCATTTTTGAAGATCAAAACTGACTGGAAAGCAAGAAGCCAGAAGAGAGTTCCACAAGCGAGAAGCGCGAGAAAAGACACTCTTAGTATAGAACTTATGGCTACATCTAACCAATTCAACTGCAATCCGATGGGACAAGATATTAGATTATAAAAGTGGACGCCGAGGTCAACACCTGTCTGTCTGTTTTCATGTGTTTTGTATTTTGTATCGACTATTTATATCTATTGTAGTATCCTTACGGTTATTGGGTAAGCGGTAACGGTTAAGTTTCAAATTATTCTATAGGCTAATGAGTAGGAGTAATCGTGGGTATCAATACGGTGACTTCTACACATACACATTCAAAAGTTTCAGGCTACCTCAAGTAATTTATAAAATAAGCCTAAAAGTAGTTGTTTTGTACTTTAAATAATTATTATATATCGTAAAAAAAAAGTGAAACATGATTTCTTATTAGAAATTTTATTATGAAAAAGAAAAAATATGGTTAAAGTTTGCTCTCGTCAAAATATCCTCCTTTAGCGTTGATTACGGCAGCACAAATTTTTGGCATTTGATGTAGAAGTTTCTCAAAGTATAAGTTTGATAATTGATTCCATTTTTTTTTTTTTTTTCATTGACTCAAGAGCTCTTTTTCAATTTTCCGTTCTTCTGTCAAGTTCATCGCATGCTAATTCTGGGGGTCTCTTAGAATTTTTGAATTGCGATCTACAAATGTTGACTTATAAAATACTAGCAGTAGAGCCCGGCGTTGCCCGGGGATGTAACAGTAAGTATCGACCATCATAAAGACTAAATATAAAATCGACAAAGATTATTGTCTAAGGTTGACGAACACGCATGTCTTAATTAATTTTTTTTTTTTTGTTTTTTTGTTTTTTTGTTTTTTTTGTTTTTACGAATTGGTAAAACCCAGGATTATCTGAAAAAGATAAAAAATGAAAAGAATTATTCTAGTTTATACTAGCAGTAGAGCCCGGCGTTGCCCGGGGATGTAACAGTAAGAGATAGATCAAGTATCGACCATCATAAAGACTGAAAAATAAAATTGACAAAGATTATTGTTTAAGGTTGACGGACACGCAAGTCTTAATTAGTTTTATTTTTTTTAATTTACGAATTGGTCAAACCCAAACTCAAACAAAAGCATTGTTTTCAATCGTTATGAGTCTCCCGATTGAATAGAATTTTATTATAAACAATTGTCTTGTAAATGGAATTTTTAAAGAATTCTGAATGTAAAACAAAAGAAAAAAGTGTGCAAGACAATAAGAAATACTACCTGCCAAAAAAAGGTGAAGTTTTGTTGAAATCTGTTGAAAAACGTAGGAAATCCGATCCCATATATAAACGAACACACACACACACACACAAACAAATAAACAACCTGGGTTTTACAATAAGTATAACTCGATATGAATTGTCCCCCTTTCATTCTCGCGACAGCGATGCCTCTTAATCGTGTTTTCAAATTGATTTTGTGCAAAAACAATTATGTTTTTCCCATTTTTGGCGGTGTCAGAACCACCGCAAGCTAATTTTACGTAGTTCTGTGAAGTTTTGTTGAAATCGGTTGAAAAATGTAGGAAATCCGATCCAATATATAAACGAACAGACACACAACCTGGGTTTTATAATAAGTATGATAATTGTATCTTGTATCTCGTGTATCATGCGAGTTCCTTTTTTGAGAGACCAAATTCCAATAAAACTAGCCTCTTTTTCTCTATCTCTTTATCCCATCTTATAGTTAAATAAGATTGAAAAAATTTAAAGAGAATGATGAAAGTATCGTTAGTAACGCTATTCTCGTTACATAAATGTGTACAGCCATAAACAAACGAACGAGAAACAGTTAAACATCTTAAAGATAAACAAGAGAAATGATGAATATTCGCTATGTTTGTATTTTATAATAGGATAATATGTGAATATGCATTATTATTGGATGCAGTTAAAACATAAGTTTTATCAAAATGATGCTTATTTTAAATACAGCTGTAGTTTTTGACTACAGTAAATGATATATATAGTTTGTTCTCCACTGCCTTAACCGGGTATTGAACTCACACTCTTTGGGTCCTGTCACTGGATCTAACCAACGCCTTTATCGACTGTGCCATGTGTCCTGGACACATTCCATTAAAACTAGCCTTTGGAGAACTTTCAGAGGGAAATTAGCAGGAGATAACTGATAACTGACATCCATCAAACATGGCATATGGAACTAGAACAGTCTACCCCAGTGAGCGAAATAAAGGGTTCAGTTCGAAATTCCAACCACCTGAAGAAGGCCGGAGCGTACAACGGCCGAAACGTTGTGATAAGTATGGCGGCAAAGATGAGGACAATAGTCCGAATAATGTAAATAATGTACATTCAGAGTGTTTTGACCCCAGTTTTTTTTTTTGCCGGGGGGGGATGACTATTTGCCTATAACTAGGGCCCTAACAGGTGCTACTACCCCAGGTCAGGTTGGACCTGAGAACAACAGCAATTAAGAGGTGGTTCCACGCTCCCCAAACGTTCCCGAACAGAGGACTTGCCGCTGGATGTAGTTTATCGTCATAACAGGATGAAATTTTCAATAATAATCAGTGCTGAACACGCAGTGACTGACATGATAGGGTGAACAGCAATATGCCAAGAACGTTGCAAACACTTCATTTGAAGTACAAAACGAGAAAATATTCTTAAAAACCATAATTTCCACGCTTTTGTCATTGTTTTGTAAATGCTATGCCCTTTCAAGATTGGCGCACGCAATCTTTACAACATAAGATATGCAGATAATGCAGTGTTAATACGAGACATAGAAAGAAAATTGCAGGAGCTCCCAGAAAAGGAGTAAAGGAAAGTGAGAAGAAAGGACTATCAAAAAAAGATAAAATGTATGTTCGTTAGCAAGGACAAAAGTTCAAGGTGTGAATGAGAAAGAAAGAAAGAAAGAAAGAAAGAAAGAAAGAAAGAAAGAAAGAAAGAAAGAAAGAAAGAAATGAACAGAATAAGAAAGAAAGAAAGAAAGAAAGAAAGAAAGAAAGAAAGAAGGAAAGAAAGAAAGAAAGAAATGAACAGAATAAGAAAGAAAGAAAGAAAGAAAGAAGGAAAGAAAGAAGGAAAGAAAGAAAGAAATGAACAGAATAAGAAAGAAAGAAAGAAAGAAAGAAAGAAGGAAAGAAAGAAGGAAAGAAAGAAAGAAAGAAATGAACAGAATAAGAAAGAAAGAAAGAAAGAAAGAAAGAAGGAAAGAAAGAAGGAAAGAAAGAAATGAACAGAATAAGAAAGAAAGAAAGAAAGAAAGAAAGAAGGAAGGAAGGAAAGAAAGAAAGAAGGAAAGAAAGAAAGAAAGAAAGAAGGAAAGAAAGAAGGAAAGAAAGAAATGAACAGAATAAGAAAGAAAGAAAGAAAGAAAGAAAGAAAGAAGCAAAGAAAGAAAGAAATGAACAGAATAAGAAAGAAAGAAAGAAAGAAAGAAGGAAGGAAGGAAAGAAAGAAAGAAGGAAAGAAAGAAAGAAAGAAAGAAGGAAAGAAAGAAAGAAATGAACAGAATAAGAAAGAAAGAAAGAAAGAAAGAAAGAAAGAAAGAAACCAAAATCGTACAAGTAAGGATACGTTTATTTAGCAGCATATCGATTCTTTATGGGCCATTTAATGTCGAAATGTATTTGTCTTGGGAGCATTAGGAATTTCTTTTACAAAAATTTATTCCTGGTATTTTTATTATAAAAATTTTATAATTTTATAGTGTTCTGCCCCCAGTTTGGGAGTTAACTATTTACCCATAGCTGGGACACTAACAGGGGCTACCACCCCAGGTCAGTGTGACTCTGGAAACACCAACAATTAAAAGGTGGTTCCAAGCTCCTCAAAACTTTTCGATCAGAAGCAATGCTGCCGGGTGTAATTTATCGTTATACTCAGGGCGGTGCAAGTAGGACAATTTTAATTGTGTTTTAAAAGAAGGAGAAAGTAACAACGAAATACTAAGAAATAGGGAAAGATGCCTTTCAAAAACTAAGAATGTATTAATTAATACAAACGAAAATTTCGTTAGAAAGAAAGAAAAGAGTATTGAACTGTTGCGCTATATCAGTTCTCCTATATGACAGTGAATGCTGGACATTTTCCTCGCAGATGAAAAAGAGACTTGAAGCAACAGAAACAAAGAAAAGAGTACTGAACTGTTACGTAATATCAGTCCTCCTTATATGGTAGTGAATGCTGGACAATCTCCTCACAGATGAAGAAGAGACTTGAAGCAATAGAAACAAAGAAAAGAGTACTGAACTGTTATGTAATATCAGTCCTCCTATATGGCAGTGAATGCTGGACAATCGCCCTTTTTCAGATGAAGAAGAGACTTGAAGCAATAGAAACAAAGAAAAGAGTACTGAACTGTTATGTAATATCAGTCCTCCTATATGGCAGTGAATGCTGGACAATCGCCTCACAGATGAAGAAGAGACTTGAAGCAATAGAAACAAAGAAAAGAGTACTGAACTGTTATGTAATATCAGTCCTCCTATATGGCAGTGAATGCTGGACAATCTCCTCACAGATGAAGAAGAGTCTTGAAACAATAGAAACAAAAAAAAGAGTACTGAACTGTTATGTAATATCAGTCCTCCTATATGCCAGTGAATGCTGGACAATCTCCTCACAGATGAAGAAGAGACTTGAAGCAAGAGAAACAAAGAAAAGAGTACTGAACTGTTACGTAATATCAGTCCTCCTATATGGCAGTGAATGCTGGACAATCTCCTCACAGATGAAGAAGAGACTTGAAGCAATAGAAACAAAGAAAAGAGTACTGAACTGTTATGTAATATCAGTCCTCCTATATGGCAGTGAATGCTGGACAATCTCCTCACAGATGAAGAAGAGACTTGAAGCAAGAGAAACAAAGAAAAGAGTACTGAACTGTTACGTAATATCAGTCCTCCTATATGGCAGTGAATGCTGGACAATCTCCTCACAGATGAAGAAGAGACTTGAAGCAATAGAAACAAAGAAAAGAGTACTGAACTGTTATGTAATATCAGTCCTCCTATATGGCAGTGAATGCTGGACAATCGCCTCACAGATGAAGAAGAGACTTGAAGCAATAGAAACAAAGAAAAGAGTACTGAACTGTTATGTAATATCAGTCCTCCTATATGGCAGTGAATGCTGGACAATCGCCTCACAGATGAAGAAGAGACTTGAAGCAATAGAAACAAAGAAAAGAGTACTGAACT
>CAHIKZ030000716.1:1192500-1240000 GCA_903632075.3 Acanthosepion pharaonis | reverse complement strand
AATCATTTCCAATGCATTCCGAATAATAAAATCATTTCCAATGCATTCCTAATAGTAATATCATTTCCAATGAATTCCTAATTATAAAATCATTTCTAATACATTCCTAATAATAAAACCATTTGCCATGCATTTTAATTTTAAAACCATTTTATCGCATTTGTATTTAAAATCATTTTCATGCATTCCTTTAAAATCATTTCCAATTCATTCCTAATAGTAAAATCATTTCCAATGCATTCGTAATAGTAAAACCATTTGCTCAATTTTGATTTTAATAGTAAAACCATTTCCAATGTTGTCCTAATGATAAAATCATTTCCAATGTTCCTAATAATAAAAATCATTTCCAATGCATTCCTAATAGTAAAATCATTTCCAATTCATTCCTAATAATAAAAACCATTGCCAATGCATTCCTTTAATAAAATCATTTCCAATTCATTTCGATAGTAAAAACCATTGCCAATGCATTCCAATAATAAAATCATTTCCAATTCATTCCTAATAGTAAAATCAAAATCCAATTTCCTAATAGTAAAATCCTTTCCAATGCATTCCTAATATTAAAACCATTTCCAATGCATTCCTAATAGACAAATAATTAAATGCATTCCTAATAGAAAACCATTTTACTGCATTTATGATAGTAAAACCAATGCATTCCTGATAATAAAACCATTTCCAATGCATTCCTGATAATAAAACCATTTCCACTGCATTCCTGATAGTAAAACCATTTCCACTGCATTCTGATAATAAAACCATTTCCAATGCATTCCTGATAGTAAAAATTTCCACTTTCCTGATAGTAAAACCATTTCCGATGCATTCTTGATAGTAAAACCATTTCCAATGCATTCCTGATAGTAAAACCATTTCCAATGCATTCCTGATAATAAAACCATTTCCAATGCATTCCTGATAGTAAAACCATTTCCACTGCATTCCTGATAGTAAAACCATTTCCGATGCATTCTTGATAGTAAAACCATTTCCAATGCATTCCTGATAGTAAAACCATTTCCACTGCATTCCTGATAGTAAAACCATTTCCACTGCATTCCTGATAGTAAAACCATTTCCAATGCATTCCTGATAGTAAAACCATTTCCAATGCATTCCTGATAGTAAAACCATTTCCACTGCATTCCTGATAGTAAAACCATTTCCAATGCATTCCTGATAGTAAAACCATTTCCAATGCATTCCTGATAGTAAAACCATTTCCAATGCATTCCTGATAGTAAAACCATTTCCACTGCATTCCTGATAGTAAAACCATTTCCGATGCATTCTTGATAGTAAAACCATTTCCGATGCATTCCTGATAGTAAAACCATTTCCAATGCATTCCTGATAGTAAAACACCGACATTCGCTCCGTATTCCATCGGTAATAAGTATGCTCCACTCGAACAACTTCTCTGTGGGACAGACATCCAAGTTGTTTCCCCGATCACATCAATCTTAACCTGTTCATGTCTAGAGTTAATCGTTATCGGTACAGCACAGTAACCCATTCGTTTTTAGTATAAAAATGTATTGCCTGTAATTTTTTTTATAAAAGTGTATTACTGGCATTTTTTACTATAAAATATTCTATTCTCATACTTTCCTGGTTTTCGTGTTTGTTTATGTGTTCACTATTTGTCCGTAGATGGGACCCTAACAGGTGCTACCACCCCGGGGGTCAGGGTGGACTTGTGAACAACAGCAATTAAGACGTTGGTCTTCAAAACCTCCAATCTCCCGATCAGAGGCCTTGCTTCTGGTTGTAGTCTCTGTGATACCCAGGATTATCTGAATAAAATAAAAAATAAAAAGAATTATTCTAGTTTATACTAGCAGTAGAGCCCGGCGTTGCCCGAGGATGTAACAGTAAGAGATAGATCAAGTATCGACCATCATAAAGACTGAAAAATAAAATTGACAAAGATTATTGTTTAACGTTGACGGACACGCAAGTCTTAATTAGTTTTTTTTTTTTACGAATTGGTCAAACCCAAACTCAAACAAAAACATTGTTTTCAATCGTTATGAGTCTACCAATTGAATAGAATTTTATTATAAACAATTGTGTCTGTCTATATTTCTGAAATGAGGTATTATGTACACTATTTACATTAGTCGGACTATTGTCCTCATCTTTGTCGCCATATTTGTCACAACGTTTCGGCCCTTGTACGCTCCGGCCTTCTTCAGGTGGTTGGAACTTCGAACTGAACCCTTTATTTCACTCACTGGGGTAGACTGTTCTAGTTCCACGTGCCATGTTTGATGGATGTCAGTTATCAGTTATCTCCTGCTAATTTTCCCTCTGAATGTTCTCCACTGCCTTAACCAGGAATTAAACTCACCTTCTTTGGGTCTGTCACTGGATCTAACCAACGCTTTTATTGTGCCATGTGTCCTTGAGGACATCTGAGTATGAACTTCTGAGTATTATAAACCTAATGTTTTCAGCATCATTTTTACCAGTGCTCATATTGCAATTTTTGCTGTTATCATTGCATGTCTTTACCAGAGTTCATATTGCAACTGTTTGTTATCATTGCTTTTCTCTGGCACTCCTTATTACTGGTTCCCATATTGTATTTATTTCTATGCTTGGTCGGCTCAGGAGATTTTTGTGGCCTAGCATATGTGCTGATTCCTTAAATTTACGAATTTTCCAATGGTGTTCCCTGTCTATGATCTCAACATGATCCCACAGGGGGCGGTGATCTCCCTTCTCTCTCCATATGTGGTCAGCCACGCCTGATTTTTCTACTTCCCCTCGTGTTACAGCTTTCTGGTGTTCTTGAAGCCTTACCTTGAGGGGGCGGCCTGTCTCTCCTTTATATTCCTTTCCGCAGCTGCACGGGATAGCGTACACACAGTCTTTAGTCATGTTCCCCTCTGTGGGAGGGGGGTCTCACTCGTGAGAGATACCTGCGAAGTGTTGTCACGCTTTTGAAGGTTGTCCTGATGTTATATGGACCGCAGATCCTTTGAAGTTTTGTTGAAATCGGTTGAAAAATGTAGGAAATCCGATCCCATATATAAACGAACACACACACACAAACAACCTGGGTTTTATAATAAGTATAACTCGATATGAGTTGTCCCCCTTTCATGCCTCTTAATCGTGTTTTATTGATTTCGTGCAAAAACAATTTTGTTTTACCAATTTTTGGCGCTGTCAGAACCACTGCAAGGTAATTTTACGTAGTCCAATATATAAACGAACAGACACACACACAACCTGGGTTTTATAATAAGTATGATTTTTATACTTTCGTCGTAATAATATTTATCTCTTTTTTTTTTCTTTATTGAAAATACCAGCAGCTTACTACGAACCGCTGCTTTGTGGAATCGACACCGAAGGGGATGCTTCCCCGATCACTGTAATCTTAACCTCTCTTGGGGTAAACCTTAACTATACAGCAGAATAACCCATTCGGTTTTAGTATAAAACTGTTTGTTGGACATTCTTTTTATAAAAATGCATTGCTAGTTTTTTGGTTTTTTTTTATAAAAGTATATTACTGGCATTTTTACTATAAATATATATTTCATACTCTCCCGATGTTTTTGTTTTTGTTTGTGTGTTTACTATTTGTCCTTAGATGGGACCCTAACAAGTGCTACCACCCCGGGGTCAGGGTGGACTTGTGAACAACAGCAATTAAAAGGTTGTTGCACGCTCCTGAAGACCTCAAATCTCCCGATCAAAAACCTTGCTGCCGGTTGTAGTCTATCGTCATACCCAGGACTAGGGTATTTTTTTTTATGGATGCTTCTTTTTCCATGTGTCATAGCCCTTCAGGACATTGGCGATCATGACTCTCCACAATTTCATCTCCTTTGTAGCCCTTAGAAAATGTCCTTTTGTTATCTCTCCTAATAGAGATCTATTCTATTTTATAATTTTATAATTTCGTTTTTTATGAATATTGTCTCTTTAATTCTTTATTGAAAATACCAGCAGCTTCTTCCTACGAACCGCTGCTTTGTGCATCCGACTCCCAAGAGGATGCTTCCACGATCACTACAGATAGGGTAACTATTCAAGTCTAGTGTCAACCGTTATCTTTCCCACATATCTCCATAAATTGTGCCTCGTATTTGTAAAATTATACCTCGAGTGGCTCTTGAGCCTTGTACAGGATAAACATTGTAAAAAAAAATGAAAACAAAATTGCGAAAATATATTATATGTATATTATTGATAAAATAATATATTCAAAATTTTATTTAATTCGTGCGCCGTGTCCCTTCAGGACGTAGGTGATCACGGCTCTCCACAATTTCCTATCCTTTGTAACTCTTAATAAATTTTCTCTTTTTTTTCTTCTCCTAAACCCTGTTCTGTCATCCATTTACTCAAGCTAAATAGGTCATGCGTTGTTTTCGTCTCTCCCTCTTGCCCTCAAGCTGTCCTGTGGGTATCAGATTTTCCAAGCCCTCTCTCCTCACTATGTGCCCCAGAAATTTCAACTGTTTCTTCCCGATGTTAAGTATTCCTTTTGGTTTCCATTTTCTCTAAAACGACGTTATTGCTCGCATGTTCGGCACATAGTATTCTCAGCATCCTTCTGTAGAATCATATTTCTGTTGCTTTGAGGAGATTGTCCAGCATTTGCTTCCATTTCGGAAGAGAGATATTACATAACAGTTCAGTACCGTTTTCTTTGTTTCTAACAAGATTTTTCCTGTTTCTTAAGACTACTATAATTTTTCGGTTATGGGGAAGGGACGCTTCTTTTTCTATGTGTCATAACTCTTCAGGATATTGACAATCATGACTCTCCACAATTTCCCGTCCTTTGTAGCTCTTAGAAAACATTGTCTTTTTGTTATCTCTCCTAAACCATGTCCTGTCTCTTCCTGATGTTAAATACAAGTGCCTTTTTTGTTTCCATTTTCTCTAAAACTTTGTCATTGCTTATATATGTTTGGTCCATGATATTCTCAGCATCCTTCTGTAGAACCACATTTCCCTTGCTTCAAGTCTCTTCTCCATCTGTGAGGAGATTTCTCAGCATGCACTGACATATAGAAGAAAGAAAGATAATAATATCAAGAAATATGTAGAAACAATATGTTTATGCTACACAGTGTTATTGTGTTGTGTCTGTAAACTTTAGAAATTGATGTTATTGCACCCTGGCCAGAAATGAATTACAAAAGAGCAGATTGACCCACGTCAGGAGATTACCTGATGTCGATTGTCTTAAATTTCAGTCTGCTATGCTAATGCAAAAAACGTTAGTCACTAAGTCCATATAAAAAAAAAAACTAAACCTTGTTCTACCATTCATCTACTCAAGCTCACTAAGTATGATATGCAGTTTTTCTCTGACCCCATTGTCTTCAATCTGTCCTGTGAGTATTAGATTTTCCAAGCCCTCTTTCCTCATTATGTGCCCCATAAATTTCAACTGCCTCTTCCTGATGTTAAGTGTAAGTTTCCTTTTCATTTCCATTTTACTATAATTTTGTTATTGCTCGCATGTTTGGCTCATAGTATTCTCAGCATCCTTCTGTAGAATCATATTTCTGTTGCTCTGAGTCTTTTTTTCTTCTTTGAGGAGATTGTCCAGCATTTGCTTCCATTTCGGAGGAGAGATATTACATAACAGTTCAGTACCGTTTTCTTTGTTTCTAACAAGATTTTTCCTGTTTCTTAAGACTACTATAATTTTTCGGTTATGGGGAAGGGACGCTTCTTTTTCTATGTGTCATAACTCTTCAGGATATTGACAATCATGACTCTCCACAATTTCCCGTCCTTTGTAGCTCTTAGAAAACATTGTCTTTTTGTTATCTCTCCTAAACCATGTCCTGTCTCTTCCTGATGTTAAATACAAGTGCCTTTTTTGTTTCCATTTTCTCTAAAACATCGTCGTTGCTCACATGTTCGGTCCAAGTATTTTTCTCTTCTGACAAATGTCGTGGGTAAGGAGGACACCTCATTAACGCTAATTAACAAAAATTATTCCATCCTAAAAATTCTTTCCTTTTTTATCTTTTTTTTTTCGGGGCGGACACATTAATTAGGGCTAATTACTTGAAGGATAACCAAGTTTATGAGAATTTTTTTTATATATAATGCTTTAACTTCTCGTTCAAGGTAACCTGTCAAATATCTAATAAAAAAAAAATTAACCCCATGTATACCTACAGAACAAATAATGGCCGCCAATCATGTTTTAAGCAACCTCAAGATATGAGGTTTACGGCCATATCAAGTTAAAAACACCGGTTTTCAGTACGATCACTGAAGTTAAGAAACGTTCAGACGGGTCAGAACCTAGATGGGTAGATCATTATATCATCTTGACATCAACAGAAACATCGGTAAATAAAAACGCTATTAATTTCACCTGGCAACATTAGCCCGTTGTTTTTTTTTGTTTGTTTTTTTTTTGTTTGTTTTTTTTTTTTTCGGAACGGACAAGATAATTAAGGCCAATTACTTGAAGGATAGTTTATGATTATTTTATATAATTCTTTAATTTCTTGTTTAGCTATCTATCGTTTGAACAATTTATATATAAGTTGTTTAAGCTTCTCGTTTAAAATATCTGTTAAAAATTTATACGCATTTTTATGATAAATATTGTAGTTTATTTTGGTAAATGAAAAAATAACCCAATCTATTGTATCCAGTTATTTTATTGATTATTCCGAAGTTTTTTTTTACAGTTTATTTCCTCGCAGAATTTATCACTAAAATGTTTAAGTCTTCAAGTCTTCAGGTCACCGCGACGTTAACAAGCTTGCCCCGCTAGAACAACTTACGACTGTGTCTTGAGTTCGATCTTTTACGATTGATAAAGGGTAAAGAGGTGTTCTATTTTTAAGTCACTTGTCGAATATCCAATAAAAAAAATAATTATCCAATTTAAATCTTTAGTACAAATAATGGCCGCCAATCATGTTTTAAGCAACCCCAAAATATGAGATTTACGGACATATCAAGTTGGGTTTTCGGTACGATAACTGAAGTTAAGAAACGTCGAAACAGGTCAGTCTCTAGATGGGTAGACCATTATTTCACCTTCACATCACCAGAAACACCGTAAATAAAAACGCTATTAATTTCACCTGGTAACATTAGCCCGTTTTTTGTTTTTTTGTTTTTGTTTTTTTTTTCGGAGCGGACAAGATAATTAGGGCCATTTTCTTCAAGGATAATTTATGATTATTTTATATAATTCTTTACTTTTTTATTGATCTATTTTGAAGTCTCTTGTCGAATATCCAATAAAAAAAATAATTATCCAATTTAAATCTTTATTACAAATAATAGTCGTCAATCATGTTTAAGCAACCCCAAAATATGAGATTTACGGCCATATCAAGTTGGGTTTTCGATACGATAACTGAAGTTAAGAAACGTCGAAACGGGTCAGTCCCTAGATGGGTAGACCATTATATCACCTTCACATCACCAGAAACACCGTAAATAAAAACGCTATTAATGTTACCTGTTGAGTTTTCTGTTTGTTCAGCTACTGATTCCGCCAGAATGTGGGTTTACGGCCATGTCACGTTGAAACACTACGATCAGCAAGACCAAGCCGAGTCAGCACCTAGATGGGTGACCGCTTGAGAATACCTTCAAATTTGGATGCGCAGGTGGTGTAATGGACAACGGCTCTGAATTGGAAATCGGAGAGCTGAGTTCTAATTCCAGTCAGAATCGTTTTATACACTTATGCGCAAATACCCTTGAGATAGGTATGAATTCACCTGTTCTCCTCCCAGCTATGGGTTAATTAGTAGGATTTGTATCAGTAAAGCATTATCTTTAAAATATTCTTAGAATCTAAAAATATTTTCTGCCTTTAAATAGCCATAAAGAAGTTTACTTGCCGTAAGACCAAAGCAATCAATCAGTCAATAAACAAACGATGATTATTGCTAACTCCATGCTTGATTCTTTGAAGGACAAAATGAGGGAATTATAGATTAGCTACCTTAAGCCCCCAGCTCTCGATCAAATAACAGATTAGAATAATTGTTATTTGGAAAAAGTTCTTACTGTTTAAAAATATTAAATAACCCGGCTTTTAATAACCACAAAAGGTTGATAATCCATAAAAAAGAAACAAGCAAATCGATCAATCAATAAACACCAGACTATGAGCTCTCTTCCAGAAATTGTAACTAAGGTTTGCTCAGCATCGTTGCCGAATAAACTATATGGCTCTGACGGCGTTAAGAAAACCCAGATGTGCCCTTGAGAAAACCCAGATGCGCCCTTGGGGAAGGCATGAATCCACCTGTTCTCCTCCTAGCTATGGGTTAATTAGTAAGATTTGTATCAGTAAATCTTTATCTTTAAAATATTCATACAATGTAAAAATATTTTCTGCCTTTAAATAACCATGAAGAAGTTTACTTGCCGTAAGACCAAAGCAATCCATTAATAAACAAACGATGATTATTTCTATCTTCATGCTTGATTCTTTGAAGGATAAAATGAAGGAATTATAGATAAGCTACCTTAAGCCTCCAGCTCTCGATTAAATAACAGATTAGATTAATTATTATTTGGAAAAAGTTCTTACTATCTAAAAATATTAAATAACCTGGCTTTTAATAAACGCAAAAGATGTATCAGTCACTATATACATGGGAATACCAGCTGGTTTAAGCTTTGGTGTGCAGGTGGTGTAATGAATAATGGCACGGAATTTTAAATTGGAGAGCCGAGTTCAAATTCCAGTTGGGTTAAACTTAAAACCATTAAACAACATTCACATCAACAGAAACACGGTAAATAGAAACGCCATTAATTTTACCTGGCAACATTAGCGTCGTCTTCTTCAGTTACAATATATTTTCCTACTAATTTAAAGTTAAATGTTGTTTATCCTGATAACTATTTGCATCTTTAGTTTCAAAATCTAGACTGGTGAATTGTGCTCTTCTTTTCTCCTATGTGAAATCAATATTTTCTTCTTTTTTTTATTTCTACATCAAGAAGACAGAAATTAAGGTCCTCAGTAAGAGAAACAGCTAAAGACGTGAGTTGCATATCGGAGATGCATAAATTTAAATATCCGGCCGTGTTCATTCTTTTATATAAATAAAGCCCAGTGTACGTATGTCCGTCCTTCCGTCCGATTTTCGATCTCGTCGAATCATTATCAACCTGAAGAAATAGGTGGTAACTAATGTGGTTACACGCGATTAAAAATTAAATAAATAACTCATTTTAAGTTAAATTTAAATATCGAACAGTGTGAAAAGTTTGAAAAAATAATTCTTTATTAAAGTTTTAACTTTAATTTCGCTTTTCGTCGCAATTGCAATTGATATCGTCTAATTAAACCATAATTAAAACTTAAACGGGGCACGGTACGTTGCTCATTTTTTTTTTTTTTTCGCATGCGTACTGTGACGTATTTAAAATATGACATAGTTCGAGTTCCGTAATATCTTTTAAGAGTGACTTTATGTGAAGAGATCATAAAGAATGGTGATTTTAAAAGAAAATAAAAATCGCGCGCAAAATAAAGATATAGATAAAAGACGGCTTCTTGGATAGAACTTAATTTTATTAATACTACTTGCTTTTCTTTTTTATTATTAATGCTGCCATTATTTTAATCGTTTTTTTTTTTTACATATAAATCAGTCGACTTTAATTAAACTTATATAAAAAGAGATATTGCTGCCCAAACACAAAACTATATATATATATATATATATATATATATATATATATATATATATATATATATATATATATATATTGGAAGTAAAGTCTGATGATCCGCAGTCCTTTAAAAGGGCTGTGGTGAAATAATTTATTACATGGAACATTAAAAAGTGGTCTGTTTTATTTACATTATTTGCTTTGGATTTACATTGAGCTCTCTGGATTTTATCCTCCTTAGGTTTACCCATACGGATTACCTAGTTTTCATAAACTATATATATATATATATATATATATATATATATATATATATATATATATTCATTAAATAATATAGACAAGTGTTGTCTATTCATTTTATGTAAATTCTTTTCATAATGTCTGATAAGCTTAATAACATTATCATTAAACGAAGAAAGAAAATCACAATAATGATCCATATTTTTTAATCCAATCTAAGCTTTTGGCTTACATAAGCCATTATCAAAGATATCAATTACTGTACAATATATTAAGCAATACACGGACAAGGCAGTGATGATAGTCTGTTTCTGTTTACATGGATGATTTCCAAGCAACGATAAACTCGTGCATATAAGACGCTGGAAGCGAAAATCTCACCGCAGCTCATGACGTCACACATGACCACGCTAGAGTGAATTCGAGAAGTATCAAGTATGGGAAGCCGTTGGTATAACCCAATGGCTTCTGTTACCAATTATAGGCATTTGTGTGAATATTTGTGGAGATTTCATAGTTTATTTTGTTCAGGTTAGACTTTTATATATATATATATATATTACAGAGAAGCAATATTATTCACGAGTTCAAATGCCCCTTAAAGAACTATGTTCTTGATTAAATCAAACTCATAAATATTCATATTGGTAATACGCCTATCTAGACAACTCACTTTACATATACTAGAAAATATCTCAATAAGAAATCATTTAAGCACACAAGGAAACCCTCCAAATACCACCCGCAAAATACTATTAGAAAATATAAGTATAATAGCCTCATCCACATGTAAAAAAGAGTAAAAATAATGGAAGCCCTAATGATAAAAAAAGGGATAGCCAAAACTAAAAAATATTAACTATGAACACGGCCACAATATGATGACAGTGTTTGGAAAATAAGACTTATGGAACTCTCGGCTTTTTGCTTTGCCAGTCAAGTTTGGTTTTCAAAAAATTAAATCCAATGAAAATCGTTATCTTCTGTCTTCTTAATTCCTCTACTTTTATTGTTCTTTCTCGTTTCTAGTGTCTTTTTTCTTATATTCTTTAATACTTACTACCACTCTCCTTTGCGTCTTGGTGGCTTTATTGCTTTGCTTGGGGTGAAATGATTGTTTTTAAAGTGTTATGTCCAGCTTTGATTATATTTGTAATTTCACCCAATATCTAGATCTGCGAACGCAGTGGGCAGGAGCCAAGCGACCATTTGTAGTTTTCAGCACCCCCTCCCTTGAATGATTGGTAGCTCAATCATGGAACTTAGTTCATTTTATTTTACTCAAGAGAAAGATTAAAACAAAACTTCAAGAATTTAAATGCAATATCAATCGTTATCCTCTATCTTCTTAATACCTGTTCTTTTATTGTCCTTGCTCTGCTACTGAATAATCTTTTTCTTATATTCTTTCGCAGTCAGAAGAGCCCTACGTGTTAGTGGCTTTGTTGCCTTGCTTGGAGTTTATATGATCTCATAGAAAAGCGTGGAGTAAATTGTTCGCAACAAGATGTTAATCAAGTTAATGAATATGCAATAAAAAAAAACGTATGCAATATTTATCATTTAAATTAATATAATTTAATACTTACCATTATTTATCTTCTATATAATGAATGCCAATGTCAGTGAGTCACTGTGTCACACTTTTCAACTTTACTTCTAGAGGCCGTAGCCCAAAATATCATATTATTTTGGAATCAGACCGACTCCGTGAGCAAATGAAATACAAAACATTCTGGGCCAAATCCGGACTTGTAATCCTGAAATATGGATTCCTAAGTTTTCATTACTGCGATTGTTTTCAAATTCCGTCATCTTCGCTTCTACTGATAAAAATAATTAAAGGGACACAACTGTTTTAAGCTAGTCTATATGTTAATGTCAGTGTGTCACACTTTTTCAACTTAAAGGGACAGAACTCTCTAACTTTCAATAGCTCATATCAAATGAAAAAAATATTGTTCTCAAATGTTTAAAAATAAAATTGTCTGGGTCTTCAACTTTACTCCTAGAGGCCGTTGCCCGACTTGTCATACCATTTTGAAATCAGGCCGACTCCGTCAGCAAATTAAAACCATTCCCGGCCGAACTTGAAACCAGTAATCCTAAAATTTCGGATTCCTATGTTTTCATAAATGCGATTGTCTTCGGAGATTTTTGGTTTTTTTTTTTTTTTTTTTTTTTTTTTTTGCGATGAATTTTTTTTTGAACGATAACAATTTTTTTTTATAAGTTGGAAATAAATCTGGGAATAATCGAAATTAATTGCGAAATCCAGCGAAAGTCACCCATGAAATAAAAATCATTTTTTGTACGGAAATTAAGGACCTACGAACATCAAATTGTCTTTAAATAAAGTAGCAGCAGTAGAATTATCGCTGAACTTTTAAAAGGTTGAAAAGGTAAGCTTAAATATTAAGGCAATAAAATGCAGCCATTAATTTGGAGTCCTTCTGTAGTTTATTGATGACTATTGCATCTACTCCTCCCTACCTATTGTGATAAAGACCAAATCAAGAGATCTCTGGAGGTGCTATCTTAAATGTTACCCGATAAGGCGGCTTTTAAGCTAGTTATTAATGTAATTAATTTAATATCTATCTTTTAAATAACGTATAAAATATTTATCTATGGAAAAAAGAAATGTAATTCCAAGCATGTCCACTCCCTATAAAACAACAGCGGATCGGCTTCTATTACATTTAATTGTCGTCTGTTCGTGATACCAAAGGGAGGTAATTGGAAACAGGGCTCGGCAAGTTTGTAGAGAAAATACATACTATTTAAAATTCTCATGACCCTGCATGTGATATGTCAAACTCGAAACTCGATAAGTTGGGGCGAGAAGTCTAAAGGCTTGTATTATTGGTCAAAGTGAACGAAATAATAATAAAAAAAAGGTCAAATTGTATTATTACGCAGGAAATCGCCAAAATATCATATTAGATCATTCACAATAATTTGTGGATTAGGAGAAGCAACGAGATTATTTGGCAAATCCCCATGTCCCCTTCAAGTTGTATTCGACAGGTTTGACTGGATTATACGGTTTGGTTTGATTTGGTTTGTTTTGTTTTACGGCGTATCAACCTCAACGGGTTATTGTTGTGGCCTGTTTAAGAACAAGAAAGAAAGACACGGAAGACGAAGGTAGGTTGAACAAGTGTATTGAAATATAGATATATACAAAGCAGGAGTGTTAATAATAAGCAGACAGAAGGTCCGAAAGGTAGATTAACACTGCGTCTCGGCTGCTCACCCATTGCTATATTTAACAGCCCCCCCCCACTCCACGAGGGATATATGTGGCACAAGGCCAAGTTTACCGTGGGTTCTCCGAGCCCGTAGGCTTGGCCCGAAATATTCCCTTAGAACCCGCATAAACGGGTCCAGGGCCTGTCTATCTCCCCGGACGAAACTTTGCTCTTCGGCAAAGCCTCGTCCGGGTTCCTCTCTGCCGAGGCAGAGAGCTCGACAGAAATGAGCAGTCTCTGCGACTGTTATATTTAACACTCCTTCCACAAGGAATGTATGTGACACAAGGCCGAGTTTAACGTGGGTTTCTCCGAGCCCGTAGGCTCGGCCCGAAATATTCCCTTTGAACCCGCCTAGACGGGTACAGGGACTGTCTACCCCACCTCACGAATCTTTGCCCGTCCGGGTTCCTCTCTGCTCAAGGCGGAGAGTTCGACAGTTGAACAAACTGACTGCTCACTTATTGACGATATTTAACAGTCCACCACGAGAAATGTATATGGCACAAGGCCGAGTTTACCATGAGGTTCTCCAAGTCCGTAGGCTCGGCCAAAAATATTCCCTTAGAACCCGCATAAACGGGTTCAGGGTCTGTCGGCAAAGCCTCGTCCGGGTTCCTCTCTGCTCAAAGCAGAGAGTTCGACAGTTGAACAATCTATTTGACTGCTCAACCATTGGCCGTTAGTCTCTCAGTTAGTATTTATGAGAGGAAGAAGAGTTCATTCTACTGTAGGATGGTTTACCACAACAGTTATTTAATTCCAACTAGATTTTTATTGCTGGTAATAATTTTTTTCAAAACTGTATTGCTGGTAATATTTTTTCTTCAAAAATTTATTTATTGCTGGTAATATTTTTCCCTCAAAAATGTATTACTGGTAATATTTTTTTTACAAAAATGTATTGCTGTTATTATTTTTTCAAAAGTGTTTGCTGGTAATAATGTATTGCTGGTAATAATATTTTCTTAAAAAATTTATTGCTGTTAATTTTTTACAAAAACGTATTGCTGGTATTAAAAACTATTTTTACACTTTCATAGTGCTTTGACCCCAGTTTGAGAGTTAACTATTTGCCCATGGCTGGGACCCTAACAGGTGCTACCACCCCGGGTCTGGGTGGACCTGGGAACAGTAGCAATCAAGAGGTGGTTCCATGCTACTCAAAATCTCCTGATCAAAGGCCTTGCTGCCGGATGTAGTTTATCGTCTTACCCAGGACGGTGGGTTACACGGCACCAGTAACAGAGTGTACAGTAGTTCCCAGTTATTTAGCGCGAGTTATGTTCCTAGAACCCCAGGGGCTGTAAGCTTTGGTATGCCGTAGTTTAATGGATAACGGTATGAATGGGAAATCGGAGAGCGGAGTTCCAATTCCAATCGGGTTTATTATATTTATTTACGAATAAATTCCCCTGCGAGATATATGATCCCCTGCGAGATATATGAGCCCCTGCGAGATATATGAGCCCAAATACGTTTCTCAGCTCTACTAGCTGTTATCTCTCTTTCCATTATTGATGATGGTTTCCTTCCTAACCTTTTGTTTGAAGTGGTGTGGAACATGAACACTATGGCATTATTTTCACTTATAGTCACAGACCGGGTGTAACAGCAAAATTGTCCAAATCGCGTAACAGCATGCGATAATTTCCCATACCACAAAATGTTTAATATCTAAAAAAAAAAAAACACTAAACCAATTTTCTTTTTTCCCGGGTTTTCAGATAAGACGTTTAGCTAACTTGCCACCATTTGTCGTAAGAATCACTTAAAAACCCTAGAAAGAGAAAAGGTTAAAATCGTTTTGTGTTAGCCTCACTACGTTTTCCCAACTAAGTAATGGTGAAAGGAAAATGATCATTCGGGCCTTCAGTAATGTTACTAACATTCATACTCTGGCTTGCATCTTCTGTCCATTCAAGAACCATCAAGAGAATGGTGAATAAGTTTTAAAAATAGAGAAGAATAGAGAGGAAACCTGGATCAGGAGATCACGACGGGAAAAGGGATTATCTTTTAAACTTAGAGCTAAATACATTATTATTGTTCAAAGTAGAATCCAATAGAGTTATTAAAACTCGGAAATAAAATAGAAGGCGTCTGACACCAGTATTGTTCAACGGCGTTACTATAGTTGTATCTGCGATTACAAAGTCTCTACTACAACGAGCATTACGAAAGTGACAACGAGTATTCGTTGACATCACAAAAGATTATCTGAGCAATGATTCAAAGCTTAATCTAACAATTGGACAATTTTACTGTTACACCTGGTATATATATATATATATATATATATATATATATATATATATATATAAACTAAAAAAAAAAAAAACATATAAACATAAAAATATATATATATATCTATATATATATATATATATATATATATATATATATGTAAGCAAACAGTTCAAGAAATCCCTTCCGTTGATATATTCTGTTTATATAAAATAGTTCAATCGAGCTTTTTTAATATTTTAATATTTGGAAATCATCTTCGAATACGTTTTCACAACATCGCCCACGTGACGACGACGTGATCATATTTAAAGAGAACGCTGATCTTATATAAAAATTTCAGTTATCTGTTTGGATTAGTTGTGATCTTATGTCCATCGTCTTTTCATGTTGAATTTTATATGTTCTAATGTTAATTATGTTTAATGAAAATGTCCTGATGATGGTCTAAAATAGACCGAAACGTCCGACGTTGACTTTATATTAACATTAATACACCATAATTGCATATTAAGATTTTTGTTTGTTTTTTCTGTATTTTTCTTCATATATATATATATATATATATATATATATATATATAAGACATTTTTTATGTTTATATGTTTTCTTATGTTTTCTTTGTATAGATACAAATATTTAAGTAAATCTTCTGTTCATAATAAACAGTAATTAACGACATTTACCGGCCTGAAGACATTTTCATAGAAAATATGGGTCTATTTACCAAAGTTACGCTGCACAGGAATTTCAACTTGGTCATGTGCTCAGCTGCGCATCGACCACATTCACTGTTGTCAAGCTTCTCTTCGCTCTTTCTGAAGCCCTAAAATTCTGGGATTGTGAAATCCATAAGGTCCATAAATAAACATCGTGTGCGCGTAAAAACACTGCCATCTGGGATCTCTCCTGAAAGCCCCCCCCCTTTTGTGAACCATGGATCTAACGCCAAACATATCTTCTGGTGGGTAAAATACAATGTCGCCTTAGATTTATTCTGTAACCCTAAAATCCGCGGCGAAAGATTCGTTATTCCCATTGACCAAGTCAAGCCTTCATGATGGATGACATCGCCTGTGGTTTAAACGGGAGAGGGATGGATCTGTTTACCAAAGATACGCTCTACAGGAATTTCAACCCGGATATGTATAGAGAACTGGTCAGGTGCTCAGCTGCGCATCTACCCTCCAACCACACCCAGTCATGAGACTGATGCTGAATGAGAGTGACGACGACTACTATTACTAAGGAGTGTTGACCCTGTAGACAGCCTGTGCAGTATAGTGGCACAGTCTCATTATCCTACAGTTTGTATAGGAGATGTGGTTGCTAGTCCCATATACAGCCATTTTAGATTCACTGTTGTCAAACTTGTTTTAGCTCTTTTCTGAAACCCCAAAATTCTGGGATTGTGAACTCCGGCCATAAGGTCCATAAATAAACATCGTGTGCGCGTAAAAACAGTCATCTGGGATCTCTCCTGAAAGACCCCAGTCCTTCTTTGTGAACCATGGATCTAACGCCAAACATATCTTCTGGCTTGTAAATGTCGCCTTAGATTTCTTCTGAGACCCTAAAATCTCTCTGCGCGAAGTTCCATCTAGATCCATAAATATCTTCAAGAATGCAAGGAGTATTGCTGCCATATATGGTCTGGTGCACCTTCTGTTTACCTCATAGTTCTTGACAAGATCCAGAGACGGATATGTAATATAATTGGCCCTGATCTAGCGTCTCGTCTACAGTCACTCTCTCACAGACCCGCCGTCGCCTCTCTCTGTCTTTTCTACAAATACTTTCATGGTAATTGCTCCGATGAGCTGCTTTCACTGGTTCCCAGATTTCATGAATTCAAGCGCCCTACGAGGCTGGCATCCCGCTCCCACCCTTACACTGTAGAAACTTTTAAATGTAGCCGTCTCTTCTACTCCAATAGCTTCATATTTCGTACCTCTCGCCTGTGGAACACCCTTCCCAATTACTGTTTCCCTGAGAGCTATAATCTCCAACTATTCAAATGTAATGTCAATCGACATCTCCAGTTACCCTGATCTATCCACTATCCTTCTCCTCATCCTTTCTTCTATCACTCCTATCTGATCTCGCTCCAAATCTTCTGCAACCCCTGCATCCTAGTGGCTTCACGCCTTGCTCGGGGCGTAATGCTTAAAAAAAAAATATTTAAAAAAAACCTGTTGACTTTCCTGAAAACCCTAAGATCTCTCTTTGCGAAGTGCGGTTCTAAATCCGTAAATATCTCCATGAGTATTTAAAAAAAAACCTGTCGACTTTGTACTTTTTTTGAAACCCTAAAATTCCTTTGTGCAAAAGTGCCGTTCTAGATCCATAGATTATCGTCGTATATTAACATCGTTTTTGTTCTCTTCTAAAACATTAAAATCCCTCGGCTAGAACCGTCGCTCAGATATTTCCATGAGTGTCAAAGCAAAAGATTCATTCTTTGGAATTGTACGCTTCATATTATTTTTTTAAATTCTACTAAAAGCCAATCCCGCACATCAAATGTGGAGAATAGCTATCCTTTAAATATTGGCAATTCTCGCATTTTATTTCATTTTTTTTAAGTAGTAAAATAGTCCTACATTAAAGTACATTTTTTTTCCTCATTTTTAATTTTTAATTTTTTTTCCTGATTGTAAATTAATCGCCAAATTGGCATTGCTAAAGCAAGCAATTCCCTCAGGAATATTTTCCATGATAAATCTCAAGAACTTTTTTTTTCTCCGTCGTTGGCATTATGACATATCATGAATAGCCGTAAGGGAGGAGGAGGACATGGTAGTTGAAAACGTCGTCATTTCCCTTTGGCACACACCTAATAAAAGAAAGAAATAAGAAGTTTGAAACGTTAAAATAAATTTACGACAAAACGAAATCTGAAAAAAAATAAATAAATAATTTTCACGTTTTTTTTTTTTCCATTTCCATCTTTTTTTATACAGTGATGTACAAGGCCCAAGAGCCACTCGAGGTAGAGAGTTACAGAATAAGAGGAACAGTTTATGGCTGTATGTAGGGAAGATAACGGTTAGGCCTAGACTTGAGCAGGTTACGATTGTAGTGGTCGGGAGAGCATCATCTTGGGAGTCGGTTTCGCAAAGCAGCTGTTTGTGGGAGGAAGGGACTTACATCTCATCAAAGGAATACGAATGGAATGAAGGGGGGATCGCTTCAATGTACACCTCTTCACTCCTCCTCTTACGTTCATGCAATCGTTATTTTGGGGAACATACTCCCGAGAGGGTGCTTCCCGGATCACGACAATTTTAACCTATTCATGTCTAGAGTCAACCGTTAACTTTCCTACATATTCTGCACTCCTTACCTTCTTCTGCTCCTACGTTTATACAATCGCTGCTCCCGAGATGATGCTTCCCGGATCACGACAATTTTAACCTATTCATGTCTAGAGTCGACCGTTTAACTTTCCTAGATATTCTGCACTTCTTAACCTCGTCTTACGTTCATATAATCACTGCTCCCAAGATGATGCTTCCCGGATCACAACATTCTTAACCTCTCAAGTCTAGAGTCAACCGTTATCTTTCCTATTCTGTACTTTTTGTCTCCTCCTATTATGGTCATACAATCGCTACTTTGCTCCGGCTCTCCTGCGATTTCCCGATCAATCTTAACGTATTCAGGTCTAGAGTAAACGTTCTGCACATCTTAACCTCTCCTCTTGGTTCTGCAATCGAAGATGATCCAATCGTAAATATATTCTGCAATTTTAACCTCTTCATGTCTAGAGTCCTACTGTTTAACCTGTTTAACATATCTCTAATATTCATTCTGCACTAGACGATTATGTTGCCATCAAGGCTTTATAGAACACGGTCTGTCCTGCTATTTACCTATAGCTGGAGGGAGATGAAGAATGATTCATACCTTTCCCAAGGGTATTAGCATGTAAGTAAAGGAAATGAATTGTAATGGATTCAATTGGAATTCTTTCGAACTCTGACGCTTTTATTTCCCGTAGTAGTTTGCTATTTCTTTCTGCGGTATTCCATCAATTCTATAGAACACGTTCCTGCTATTCCTATTACTCCAAGGGTATTAGCCGTAAGTGAATGTAATGGATTCAATTGAATTCGAACTCCCTCGATTCCTCCAGTTGCAGTCCATTACCTCCCCCGTTACTCCACCGTACCTCCCCCTCATATTATACACTTCTTAACTTCTCCTCTTGTGTTCATAAAACAACCTCATTTAATATGGTTCTATCTTGAGCGGTTCTTGGACCTTGTATTGGGCTAGCGGTTGTAAAAAATATTCTTTAGTATACAGATCTTCCAAGCGGGTCAACCTGCTAGAAAAATAATGCCTTCCCATTTTTTCGAACACTGGACATTCATTCTAGTAGCAATTCGCAACTCTCTCATGCACGAAGCCGGCTATTCTTTTTTTTTTCTTTCATTTTTTTTTTATTTTTGTCATAAATTGATCTTAATCTTTCTTCCTCATTTTTATTACGGGAATTTCAAAGTTCCTTGACCTCTCTTTAGAACACGATAAACTAAATGCACAATTTTATATAGGCTTACGGCCTCATCACGCTGAAACGCCGGCTCCCGTACGATCACCGTAGTCGAGCTTGGGCAGTACCGAGACGAGTGACCGGGGGGTATGGTGTAATGAAAATGGCTCGGAATTGTTAATCGGAGTGCCGAGTTCCAATTACCGTTGGGTCCGTTATAATCATTTGCAAGCAAATACCCTTGAGGAAAGGTACGAATCCACCTCCTCTCCCCAGCTATGGGTTAATCAGTAAACTTGTATCACTAAACCATTATCTCCCCCAGAAAAAAATATTTACAATCTAGAAATAATTTCTGGCTTTAAATGATTTATTAACATCCTCTGGAACATGAATGTTTAGAAACTACTGTAGCCACAAAGTGAGGAATCAGTTTATATAATGATTGTAGTATAGAATTGATCCCCCACTTTATATCAACATTATAATCTAAAAAAAAAAATAATTATTACAATCTAAAACTATTTCCTGGCTTTAAAAAACGTGCAAAGGGTTGATAAGCAGTAAAAAAAACAATCAATCAATAAAAAGAATTATATGAAGGAAAACGCTGGAAGCTTTTGCTCGTGTTTAATATAAATAAAAGAAAAACAGCATCTACCAAACTGTGGAAATCACAGCCCTCTACCACACACCCCAGAAGCCTGGTGATGACATAGGGGTTCAGAAGTTGGGACAAGAATGATCTTGCCAACCCAACCAAAAATCCCGTCCTGGGTAAGACGTTAAACTACATCCGCGTCCTGGGTAAGACGTTAAACTGCGTCCAGCAGCAAGGTCTCTGATCAGGAGGTTTTGAGGAGCGTGGAACCACCTCTTAATTGCTGCTGTTTCCAGATCCACCCTGACCCGGGGTGGTAGCACCTGTTAGGCTCACAGCTATGGGCAAATATTTAACTATTACCAGCAATACTTTTTTTTTTAAATTATTACCAGTAATACAATTTTGAAGGAAAAATATTACCAGATAGTGATTTTTGACAAAACAAAATACTACCAGCAATAAAAAATCTTGTCAGCATTAAATAACCCATTGAGGTTGATATGCCGTAAAACAAAATAAACCAATCCAATCTAAACCAAAGAATACATATTCTATTCATACGAATCTATCCTAAAAATGTTGTCGGCATTAAATAACCCATTGAGGTTGATATGCCGTAAAACAAAATAAACCAATCCAATCTAAACCAAAGAATACATATTCTATTCATACGAATCTATCCTAAAATGTTGTCGGCATTAAATAACCCATTGAGGTTGATATGCCGTAAAACAAAAAAACCAATCAATCTAAACCAAAGAATACATATTCTATTCATACGAATCTATCCTAAAAATGTTGTCGGCATTAAATAACCCATTGAGGTTGATATGCCGTAAAACAAAATAAACCAATGCAATCTAAACCAAAGAATACATATTCTATTCATACGAATCTATCCTAAAAATGTTGTCGGCATTAAATAACCCATTGAGGTTGATATGCCGTAAAACAAAATAAACCAATCCAATCTAAACCAAAGAATACATATTCTATTCATACGAATCTATCCTAAAAATGTTGTCGGCATTAAATAACCCATTGAGGTTGATATGCCGTAAAACAAAATAAACCAAACCAATCTAAACCAAAGAATACATATTCTATTCATACGAATCTATCCTAAAAATGTTGTCGGCATTAAATAACCCATTGAAGTTGATATGCCGTAAAACAAAAATAAACCAATCAATCTAAACCAAAGAATACATATTCTATTCATACGAATCTATCCTAAAAATGTTGTCGGCATTAAATAACCCATTGAGGTTGATATGCCGTAAAACAAAATAAACCAATCCAATCTAAACCAAAGAATACATATTCTATTCATACGAATCTATTGTAAAAATGTTGTTCGCATTAAATAACCCATTGAGGTTGATATGTCGTGAAACAAAATAAACCAAACCAAAGAATACATATTCTATTCATACGAATCTATCCTAAAAATCTTGTCGGCATTAAATAACCCATTGAGGTTGATTGCCGTAAAACAAAAATAAACCAATCAATTTAAACCAAAGAATAAAATTCATACGAATAACCCCATTGAGGTTGATATGCCGTAAAACAAAATAAACCAAACCAATCTAAACCAAAGAATACATATTCTATTCATACGAATCTATCCTAAAAATGTTGTCGGCATAAAATAACCCATTGAGGTTGATATGCCGTAAAACAAAATAAACCAAACCAATCTAAACCAAAGAATACATATTCTATTCATACGAATCTATCCTAAAAATGTTGTCGGCATTAAATAACCCATTGAGGTTGATATGCCGTAAAACAAAATAAACCAATCAATTTAAACCAAAGAATACATATTCTATTCATACGAATCTATCCTAAAAATGTTGTCGGCATTAAATAACCCATTGAGGTTGATATGCCGTAAAACAAAATAAACCAAACCAATCTAAACCAAAGAATACATATTCTATTCATACGAATCTATCCTAAAAATGTTGTCGGCATTAAATAACCCATTGAGGTTGATATGCCGTAAACAAAATAAACCAAACCAATCTAAACCAAAGAATACATATTCTATTCATACGAATCTATCCTAAAAATGTTGTCGGCATTAAATAACCCATTGAGGTTGATATGCCGTAAAACAAAATAAATCAATCTAAACCAAAGAATACATATTCTATTCATAGGAATCTATCCTAAAAATGTTGTCGGCATTAAATAACCCATTGAGGTTGATATGCCGTAAAACAAAATAAACCAAACCAATCTAAACCAAAGAATACATAAACTATTCATACGAATCTATCCTAAAAATGTTGTCGGCATTAAATAACCCATTGATGTTGATATGCCGTAAAACAAAATAAACCAATCAATCTAAACCAAAGAATACATATTCTATTCATACGAATCTATCCTAAAAATGTTGTCGGCATTAAATAACCCATTGAGGTTGATATGCCGTAAAACAAAATAAACCAAACCAATCTAAACCAAAGAATACATATTCTATTCATACGAATCTATCCTAAAAATGTTGTCGGCATTAAATAACCCATTGAGGTTGATATGCCGTAAAACAAAATAAAACCAAACCAATCTAAACCAAAGAATACATATTCTATTAATACGAATCTATCCTAAGAATGTTGTCGGCATTAAATAACCCATTGAGGTTGATATGCCGTAAAACAAAATAAACCAAACCAATCTAAACCAAAGAATACATATTCTATTCATACGAATCTATCCTAAAAATGTTGTCGGCATTAAATAACCCAATGAGGTTGATATGCCGTAAAACAAAAATAAACCAATCAATTTAAACCAAAGAATACATATTCTATTCATACGAATCTATCCTAAAAATGTTGTCGGCATAAAATAACCCATTGAGGTTGATATGCCGTAAAACAAAATAAACCAAACCAATCTAAACCAAAGAATACATATTCTATTCATACGAATCTATCCTAAAAATGTTGTCGGCATTAAATAACCCATTGAGGTTGATATGCCGTAAAACAAAATAAACCAAACCAATCTAAACCAAAGAATACATATTCTATTCATACGAATCTATCCTAAAAATGTTGTCGGCATTAAATAACCCATTGAGGTTGATATGCCGTAAAAACAAAAATAAACCAATCCAATCTAAACCAAAGAATACATATTCTATTCATACGAATCTATCCTAAAAATGTTGTCGGCATTAAATAACCCATTGAGGTTGATATGCCGTAAAACAAAAATAAACCAAACCAATTTAAACCAAAGAATACATATTCTATTCATACGAATCTATCCTAAAAATGTTGTCGGCATTAAATAACCCATTGAGGTAGATATGCCGTAAAACAAAATAAACCAATCAATCTAAACCAAAGAATACATATTCTATTCATACGAATCTATCCTAAAAATGTTGTCGGCATTAAATAACCCATTGAGGTTGATATGCCGTAAAACAAAATAAACCAATCAATCTAAACCAAAGAATACATATTCTATTCATACGAATCTATCCTAAAAATGTTGTCGGCATTAAATAACCCATTGAGGTTGATATGCCGTAAAACAAAATAAAACAAAACAATCTAAACCAAAGAATACATATTCTATTCATACGAATCTATCCTAAAAATGTTGTCGGCATTAAATAACCCATTGAGGTTGATATGCCGTAAAAAAAAAATAAACCAAACAATCTAAACCAAAAGAATACATATTCTATTCATACGAATCTATCCTAAAAATGTTGTCGGTATTAAATAACCCATTGAGGTTGATATGCCGTAAAACAAAATAAACCAATCTAATCTAAACCAAAGAATACATATTCTATTCATACGAATCTATCCTAAAAATGTTGTCGGCATTAAATAACCCATTGAGGTTGATTGCCGTAAAACAAAATAAACCAATCAATCTAAACCAAAGAATACATATTCTATTCATACGAATCTATCGTAAAAATGTTGTCGGCATTAAATAACCCATTGAGTTGATATGCCATAAAACAAAATAAACCAAACCAATCTAAACCAAAGAATACATATTCTATTCATACGAATCTATTGTAAAATTGTTGTCGGCATTAAATAACCCATTGAGGTTGATATGCCGTAAAACAAAATAAACCAAACCAATCTAAACCAAAGAATACATATTCTATTCATACGAATCTATCCTAAAAATGTTGTCGGCATTAAATAACCCATTGAGGTTGATATGCCGTAAAGCAAAATAAACCCACCCAACCAAAAACAGCATTCTTGTCCCAAGAAATAGGATTCAGGATAAAGCTTTCCAAAACAGAAACTATGATCTGGAATTGAAATGATACGATTGGTGGCACATAACCTAAATCGTTGATAAAACGTCATAATGAGGAATTAATAATCTCTAAAGCAGGAGTGTCAAACTCACTTTAGTTCACGGGCCACATATCAGCCTAATTTGATATCAAGCGAACCGGAGAAATAAAATCATGGTATAAAAATCTATAAATTGTAATTTCAAAATTTTCCTTTTGTTTTAGCGTAAAAAAAAGAATATGTTCATGTTTAATGAACATTGAACAAGTGAAAGTGAGGACTGTTAAAAAAAGCCTAATTTATCACACTGCCTTGTAAATATATACAATTTATAAATTCAAAAGGAAAACATTAAAAACAGTTATTATTTTTTTATCATTTATTTTCAAAAGTGCATCAATACCAGGCGTCAAATCCTAAGCAGCAGCCAACTTATGACCTTGCAGAATTTTTTTCAGATTATTCAAGTGCTCTTTAATATCGATGACTAGCAGCATGGCACGGCGTTGCCCGCGCTTGATTCAAAAATCATACAACTCATACAGCAATCACTATCACTTGACTTAAAATATTTTTGCCCTTCCTTGCATTTAAAAGAGTGCCCTTTGCCGTGCTGATGTTGCTACATGCCTTACTTCTTGCCTATCTCACACTGCGAATTTTTTCTAAGCTCTATACTAAACATTAAATCTGTTACGAAAAAAGAACTAAACAAAATGAACACAAAACGATCAGCTTTAAAAAAAGGACTCGTAACTGGAAAAACCGAATGAAAAAAGAATGTTAACAACAAATACTTTTCCCACCCAACCCAGTTCTGCGGAATCAGAATCAACGTTGAGTTTAAGCAAGCGAATGAGCCAATTGGAGTAAAGTGCCATGCAGATTAAAATTTTTCCCACTTGCGATGAATGCAGCTATCGATTTTTTTTGCATACTAGCATGCTAGTTAACATTCGTGTCAGTCAGCTGTTGGCTCTCACGCTGGCCAGTAGAATCTTCCTGCCTATTCGTGGCAGCCAGCTATTGGCTCTCACTGTGGCCAGTACAAAACGGCCGCAAACTACATGAAAACAGCCGTAGAAGCATGAAAAATCGATTATTTCCACTATCGATGGGAGTTGGGAAATGCAATGTCGATCTTGGCCTTCCCACTAACTTGGAGTATGTGCATGTAAATTTTGGTGCAAATCCGTCGAAAATTGCGGCCGTGCATTCGTTAAACACACACACACACACACACACACATCCTGCCTTTTTATAGATAGAGATAAATGCTATATCTGTCTGCCATTCTGGTGATTGAAATTCTAACCCTTTTTCTCCAAGAACTGTTCAATTTCTTCTCGTAGATTAAAGAAACACTTCAACACGGCCCCTTGGTTTAATTCGGTATGATATGGCAAGACATAGGTAACGCCTATATTTCAGGATGTCATTTAGGTGCTTATGTGTGACGCTTGAGTGCAGATTTCTTTTATTGATGCTTATTACAGAGAAAACTTGTTCACAAAGTTAGGTAGTCCCGAACATGCACAAAATTTTTGCAGCAGGGGCTGTCAATTTGTGGTACTTTGGCAAGTGATACTGATAAAATGTGTCCAAGCCTACCTAAGGTAAATTTGTTCTTCAAATTTGAATCCCACTGCAAATCAATCATTTCAAGTTGGATATTGACGGGTAGATCAGAGGCGTTTGAGCGAAAATCTGTGAAATCTGAAAGAGTTGCTCAAACTCTCGCAGCAATCCCATAATATTGTTTTTGTATCGATTCATGTCAACATTATCTGGTGTCGCAACCCCATCTTTTTAAGAAGAAAAATGAGCAGGGCCCTCATATAACAGTTGTGTTTCCAACAAAGTTAGCATCACCTTAAACGCGCGTATGCTTTCAAAATGGTGTGTGACAACTTTTTTACGGCCTTGCAGTATTTTGTTCAGATAAATATAAATTCAGATAATATCCACGATAAATGCTGAATCTTGCTGCTGGTTGAAATTTTAACACTGGTTCGCCCTTTTTCTCCATAAACTGTTCAATTTCTTCTCGTAGATTAAACGCTTAAACACAGCTCCCTCGGCTTAACCATTTTAATTCGGTATGATATGGCAAGCCATTAGTAACGCCTATATCTCTGAGAAGATTGTCAAACTGGTTATTCAGATCTTTAGCTCGTATAAAATTAACAGTTCGGACAAAAACGTCCATGGTGTGATCCGTTTTTAACGACTTGCAGCACAATGCTTCCTGGTGCAAAATGCAGTGAAATATCCAAAAATCACATCCTCCATTTGCAATTTGTAATTTCTCTCTGAACTGTATCACAACACCTGGGTTTTTTGCCAATCATTGATGGATCGTTATCTGTAGCCAGACTGTCAGCACGGGTCCAGTCCACTCCGACCCTATCCAGCGCTGCAACGAGAGAGATGAAAATGTCATTTGCTGTTATGGTGTCCATCACAGGAACCAACTCCAGGAACTCCATGTTGATGGTCAAAGTTTCGTCTATACTATATTTGTAATGTCTGCGGTCTCATCAATGCAATAAATGACTTCACTTTGGGCTTCATTTTCCCGTCCAAATCTGCAGAAATCTCGCCAGGCTAATGTTGGCAAAAGTCTGTCGCTTCTCAGGGCATACATCTTCTGCAGCCTTCAGTATGCATGTTTTCACGAATTTACCCATCACAGTACGGCTTTGATGTTAATGCTATTTCTCTAGCAACGAAGTAGCTAGCTTTTACTGCTGCCTGGCAGATATGGCGGCTTTGTGTTAAAGTTTCTTCAGATCAGCTAACAATTTATTTATCTTCTCTTTTCTCATTTGTCCATACAAGTTATTGTTCAACTGTCAAACTGTCTGCCTCGACAGAGAGGAACTCGGACGAGGCTTTGCCACAGGGCAAAGTTTTGTCCGGGGAGGTAGACAAGCCCTGAACCAGTTTATACGGGTTCAAAGGGAGCCGAGCTTACGGGCTCGGAGAAACCCACGTTAAACTCGACCTTGTGCCACATACATTACTTGTGGGGGGACTGTTAAGTTTGGGGGTTAACTATTTGCCCATTGGTAGGACCCTGACAGGTGCTACCACCCTAGGTAAGGGTGGGCCTGAGAACACCAGCAATGAAGAGGAGATTCCACGCGCCTCAAATCCTCTTGATCAGAGGTCTTGCTGTTGGATGTAGTTTATCGTCTTACTCAGGCCGCGGGTGCAGTTTATCGTCACACCCAGGACGCGGATGTAGTTTATCGTCCTAGGAAGCGCATGTAGTTTATCGTCTTACCTAGGACGCGGATGTAGTTTATCGTCACACCCAGGACAGTGATATGTTGGGCTGCGGCCTCTAGGAAGTTGGAAACACGGGCATACTTGGTAGATGATATTCAGCTTTTGTGCATATACATGTTTGTGTGGACGTAATTACTAGAGGCAGGGATATGTGTTTTATGTTGATATTTAGTTGAAGTTATATTTTTGGAATACATTTTGAATTCTGTAAGAAATTGTAGAATTTAATATGGATTAATGTCGTGAAAGTATTCTTTCAATGTTGGTTGTTTGGTTGAGTTTGTTTTTATTTAGCGGCATATCAACACCTCTATGGGTTATTTAATACGGAAATCTAAAAGGGGGTTCCCATAACTTGGACCGATTTTAAATGTGAATTAAGATTAAGCATCTAATGATATTTCTTTTCCTTTCAGATTTAACAACATAAGTCTTTGGCAATTTCAACCCTGGAAAGATTAACAAACAATGTGTTAAAGTTATCGAAGCCTATTACAAAAATGGACGTTCAAACAAAAATGCAATGAGAAGTTTCCAGGTCGCATCTGTTACAGTTTTTTGTGTATATATATGTATAACTAGTGAGCGAGTCAAAATGACTTAACTCCCCTTATAGCCCACCAATAGAAGGTTAACCAATCAGAAGCCGCAGAACATTGTATCCGTCGTGTATAAAGGCGGCCATCTTTGTTTAACCTACCGGAATGACCAGTGCCAACTTGTCAGGCGAAGATGAGAGAAGGATGAACTACGTTCTGCTACTTTGCTGCGATATCCACTGCTAACCTGAACTACGCTTCCCTACGGTCTCCGAAATATTCACTGCTAACCTCTGGATTCTATACTCGAAGACGACCGTCATGAATTTGTAACAGCATCATCTCTCGAAACAGCGAAGTCAATTGGCCACCATGGTTGTGCGACTTGATGCCTTTAGATTTCTTCCTTTAGGGGTCATCTCAACAAGCTAACAACAATTCAACAGCTGAATGATGAGATAATAAGGCATATTGGTGAGATTGAGGAGCAACTATGCAGAGACATCATCAAAAATTTTGACTATCGAGTGGAGGTATGCCGCTGAAGCCTTGGCGGACATTTGTGCGATATTATTTTTCACACATAATTGCCATGACTTAAATAACATGATCCAATAGAGAAATAAGTAAATATTCACCAATAACACTGATTTATTTACTGCTGACTTTGATCCGTCTTAATGAAACATCCTTTATTTTGAACACAATCATATGGCTTCAACTAAATATATTTTTAATGCATTTGTATGCCTTCAGGTACAGTTAAAATTTATTGTTGCCATTATTACAATAAAGATATCTTGTCGGTAATATTTCTATATAAAAATGTATTGCTGGAATTTTCACTATAAAAATGTATTTTTATACTTTCATAGTCTTTTGTTTTTGTTTGGGGTTAACTATTTACCCATAGCTTAGACCCCTCTAACAGGGGAAGAGGTTTCAACTGCTCAAATTTCCAATCTCCCGATCACGGATCTTGCTGCCGGTTGTAGTTTATCGTCATACCCAGGACACGACGTTGCTTAACTACGGTGATCATACAGGAACCGGTGTTTCAACGTGGTATGGCCTTAAGCCGGAGGGGGGAATAATAGCATTATCAAGATGTGGACTATCCACACTACATTAAACAAAAGATTAGGAAGGAAACTCCGATCAATGCGAAGAAGGGCGATAGCAGTTAGAAACCTGGAAAACTGTTCTGGGATTTTCTGAAAGTGCAATACACAAATATGAAGTTCGGCCAATCAGGTGGAATTTTCCGCTAACGGCTATTAAAATTAACATTACCATTTAAGGAATCCGTGCCTTTCATAGACGTCACTCTCGAACCACACTGGAGGATAGAGTTCCCATAGCTGATTTAACAAACGTGACATTGAGACTTTAATCTTTATTGATTCAGTCTCAACTCAGGTAAAAATTCCTGTCGTACCCTGAGTGAGCTTAAAATGAAGATCGCTTAAAATATGGCCAACTATAAGAATGGCTCACGTAATGCAATGAAAATTAACGCAAGTAAATTTATCCTGTTTTAAAAACAATTTAAAACACAACCTCAAGTCTACCGATAATTCTATTTCTTCTTTGAAGAGGACCGTAGAGTCATGTGCAAGAAGAGAGAACGTATAGTCGTTAGCAAGTGGAAGCCCAAATCAATCATTCGACTGAATTTTTTTTCTCAGTGACAATTTTTTTTTCCGTGCATGATACGGTGCTGAGACCAGTTGTCATCCAAGGCTATAGAACCCGGTCTGTCCTGCTATTTACCCATAGCTGGGGGAGAAATTGAAAGCTTTCCCAAGTAAGTCAATATAATGGATTCGACTGGAAAATCAGTCATCCCATACATGATACACACTTAGGTGACTTATGCCTCTTTCGATACATGACTGACGTCTTTTCACGCAGTAGGTTGCTATTCCCCGGTCTGTCCTGCTAAGGCATACCTTTCCCAAGGGTATTACGTAAATGAATGTAGAGACTCGACCAAAACGCGGCTCTCCGATTCCTCAAATATCCAGTGCCCAAAAGGCAAATTTCGGAAACAAAATTAAACAAAAGATTTAAACATTTTTTCAACAAAGCAAGGAAAGTGCGATACTGAAATACGAAGGCGCCTTGGGATGGTCAAAGATGTTTTCTAGAAGCTAAGCAGAGTATTAAGATATAGAGAAAAAAACAACTTCGTTAGAAACAAAGAAAACTGAACTGGAATCTTACGTGATATCTGTCCTTCTACATGGCAGTAAATGCAGGAGAGTCTCCCTAAAGAGCCTTCAAGCAACGGAACTGTGATCTACAGAAGGATGCTGAGAATACCATGCTCTAAATGTCCACCTATCGGGCGGCATTTAAGCTACCTCCTGCGGATGGTTCTTGATTGGACCTTCATCACAATAGGTAGGGACGAGTAGATGCTATAGGCAACAATAAACTACAGAAGAACTCAAAATTGTTCGCTGCATTTAAGTATTGAATTAATATTTAAGCTTACCTTTCAAAAGTTCAACGATAATTCTTCTGTCGCCAATTAATTTAAAGACAATTTGATGTACGCAGGTCTTTACTTTTAGGTACAAATAATATTTTCATTTCATGGGTGACTTTCGCTGGAAATTCGATTAATCCCAAATTTATTTCCAAGTTATAAAAATTGCTATCGTACAAAAAAATTTGGTCGCACAAAATCACGTAAAACTACGCAGTAATTAAAACTTGGGAATGGAAAATTTCAGGATTTCGTGTCTGGATTCGACCCGGAATAATTTCAATTTTCTTACGAAGTCAGTTTGATTCCAAAATGGGATGATATGTTGGGGTAGGTTCTCTAGGAGGAAAGTTGAAAATACAGACAATTTTATTTTGAAATACTGTCATTTGAGAACAGTAATATTTTCATTTGAACATGAGTGCTTGAAAGTTGGAGAGTTGTGTCCCTTTAATTGTAGAATCGAAAATGGCGGAATCCGAAGACAATCGCAGTTATGAAAACTTGGGAATCCAAAATCACAGGATTCCGACCGGAATATTTTTAATTTGCTCACAGTGTCGCCCTGATTCCAAAATGGTACAATATGTTAAGATACGGCCTCTTGGAGTAACTTATTAAGTAAGTAAGTTATTCCTATTTAGGAATGGGTCTCCGGTTCCTTTGAATGTCTACTTGAACTCTATACTTCTAACTTATCCACCTGAAGCTTTATTTACTAATTATTTATCTTCTCAAAATGAGTAGATAGGTTCGCTTATCGTCCGGTTCACACTCCTCCCCGATCTTTTGAACAGGAGATAAGGTTTATCTCTTGTTTCCTGTTTAGGATTGGGTTTCCGGTTCCTTCTAAAATCTTTTGATTGTCTTTCACTTTCCAGTCCCCCCTTGCGTCTTGCGTGGTATTGTTCCCCTGCTTGGGTCGAATTGATTAAAATTGATTCGTTTAAGCATTGCAGCCTGAACTCCTAAAGAGACAACTGCTTGTTGCAAATGTGGCTTAGTCTGCAAATATGTTTGTTTCTTTGCCTCAATAGAGCCTCTTTTAAGTTCAGATGCTGAAAGCTATTCTGAAATCCAGCCAGGTTTTTCATCATTTTACTTTCCTTCAGTAAATGTATTTTTCATCGCCAGTTGCTATTTTCTCAAAAACATCTTTTTTTTTTTTTTTTTTTTTTTTTTTTTGGTTAATGGAGTCCGCCGCAAAAAAAGGCAATAAAGCCACTAAGGCACAGTGTGGAAGAATTAGAAACAGAAACATTAATAATGAGCGAGAACAAAAAGAATAGTCAGGAGGACAGTAGATAGCAATTGACAGTGCATTTAAATTTTTTACATTAAAGTTGACTGGTGAGCATTGAAAGGAGTTCCACAAGCGAAAAGTGCGAGAAAAGAAACTGTTAGCATAAAACTTACGGTTACATCTAGCGAACTCAACCATGAATTGATGATATCTTGACGCCAGCCGAGTCTTTTTATGTGCCATGTCCTTTCAGGACGTAGGCGATTATGGCCCTCCACCTCCTTCTATCCCTTGCAGCTCTTAACAAGTTCATTCCCTCTGCTTCCTTCCCCAAACCATTCTGTCATCCACTTGCTTAAGTCCGCCAGGTATGACACGCGTTATTTTCTCTTGCCTCTCTTTCCCTTTATTCGACCCGTGAGTATCAGATTCTCCAGGCCCTCCTTCCTCATTATGTGTCCCAGAAACTTCAGCTGCCTCTTCCTGATATTAAGTATAAGCCTCCTCCTTGTTTAGGACGTAGGCGATCATGGCTCTCCACCTGCCTCTATCTTTTGCAACTCTCAACAAGTTCCTTTCCTCTGCTTCCTGTCCTAGACCACGTTCTGTCATCCACTTGCTTAAGTCCGCCAGTTATGTCAAGCATTGTTTTCCCTTGTCTCTCTTTCCCTCTATTCGACCTGTGATTATCAGATTCTCCAGGCCCTCCTTCCTCATTATGTGTCTCAGGAACTTCAGTTACCGCTTCCTGATGTTAAGTATAAGACTCCCCCTTGTTTGCAACCTCTCATCGCTGCTCACACGGTCAGTATTATCCTTAGCATCCTTCTGTAGAACCACATCTCCGTTGCCTCGAGTCTCTTCTTCATCTTTGACGACTGTTCCCCCCAAGGCCTACTCTCCTACTAATTTTATAGTAATCGGAAATCGTCCAACATTCGCTGCCGTAATTACGCTTAAATTCATAAAGTCTAGATACCGTAACGAAGATGCATGAAAGCATTTATAGAAAAAAGAACAGGGAAGCAATTTTACGGCGGTGTGAAAGTGACTGAAGCCAAGACGCCAAGTTATATTTGTTTAATGGGGTTGTCGTCTTAAAATATGTGATATCTTTGTACATTAAACTGGATTTGACTTTGGATGATAAAATGGCGATGTTTGCCAAAAGCATATTTAATGCAACTTTTCATTTCAACACGAAGTAATTCGCCCTTGCATGGAGTATTGCTGCCATATATGGTCTGGTGCCCCTTCTGTTTGCCTCGGGGTTTTGATAGGCTCCAGAGGCCGGTATGCAATATAACTGGCCCTGTTCTGGCATCTCATCTACAGTCACTTTCTCACAGACGCGCCGTCGCCTCTCTCTGTCTGTTCTACAAACACTTTCATGGCAATTGCTCTGAGGAGCTGCATTCGCTAGTTCTCAGGCTTCATGAATTCAAGCGCCCTACGAGGCTGGCATCCCGCTCTCACACTTACACTGTAGAAACTTTTAAATGTAGCCGTCTCTTCTACTTCAATAGCTTCATACCTCGCACCTCCCACCTGTGGAACTCCCTTCCCTATTCCAGTTTCCCTGAGAGCTATGATTTCCATCTATTCAAATGTAATGTCAATCGACATCTCCAGTTGCCTTGATCTATCCACTACCCTCATCCTTTCTTCTATCACTCCTATCTGATCTTGCTCTAAATTTTCTGTATCCCCTTGCGTCCTAGTGGCTCCCCGCCTTGCTTGGGGTGAAATGCTTAAAAAAAAAATGGAAATGAAACCAAAATATGGCTGGAAAGTATTGAGACGAAAGAGAAGTGCAATAAAATAAACTTGTTAGGATAGAACTTGCGGCTACATCTATCCAGCTCAACTGTAAATTGATGAGATCTTGACGCCAGACTAGTATTGCGGTTAATTTTTTAAAAAATATCTAGTTACCATAGCGAAGAGCTCATCCGAACAATTACAGAGAATTTTTCTTTATATAGCGGTGGTTAGAAAGCGAATGGAGCCTATAAAATAGCCAATTCTTCTTAGGTTTATCAAGTAGCCGTATACAGGGTGGTCCAAAAGTAGGTGGACAGTAAATAATTACATTTATTTTGAGATTACATATACATATACAATTATATTTACGAACACAATTATTACATTGACAATTAAATTTTATTACGAACAATAATACAAAACCCCTTCAATTTTTTTGTGAACAAAAGCCCTTAAATTTTATCAACGCAGTTGCTCAAACTGTTTTCCAACACAATTCACACAGCTTTGAAGTCTGCCTCTAACGCTTCGACAAACGTTTTTTTGCACAAGTATTTTTGGGTATTAATTTCTTGAAATGCATGACTTTTTGTAATTTTTCAAATCACCGACACTTCTTGGTTTTTGACTATAAACTTTGTCCTTGATTACACCCCCCAAAAAAGAAATCCATTGGGGTCAAGTCTGATGAACGTGCCGGCTAATCCGTTGGACCTCTTCAGCAGGATCACTGAGCCATATATATATATATATATATATATATATATATATATATATATGTATGTATGTATGTGTGTGTGTGTGTGTATATGCATATATATATATATATATATATATATATATATATATATATATTAAAAAAGTGTATATAAATATAAATAAATATATATATATATATAATTATTTATATATTATATGCGCGGTACTTAATTAGAAAGCGCTCAATATCAGAGATAGAGCTAACATATTTGGTTGGATAGATGTGAGTTTGTGACCCTGGGTTTCACGCTTTAGCGATCGTCAGACAAATGTGTCTACATACGTCGATGTTTGCGTTAGTACGATGACATAAGCGACGATGTTTCCCCCACCACTTCCACAATAACACCAATACACGCAATCTACATAAACCCAAATGTTTTAAAAAATTAATCAGTTTGTCTGACGATCGCTAAAGCGTGAAACCCAGGGTCACAAACTCACATCTATCCAACCAAATATATATATATATATATATATATATATTAGTTAAACGTTATTTTTAGTGGATACCCATAGACGCTCCGTTTATTTATTACACTATATTTATTTTCTTCTGCGGGCCTGAATATTCGAGAACAGAAGAAAGAATATTCAAGAAAAATTTGTACTCTCCAGCAGGATTCGAACCTGCACCACCTTTTGCAGGAGAAACCATTGTTAGATTCGACTTGATTTAGACTGATTCAGCCAGGCAGTGCATTTCCGATCAAGCATAGTTAAATAGTGTCATAGAAATGCAAATCTTTCTCAGACTCTTCAAATATACATCTCTATCTACAAAAGGCAAGATGTGTGTGTGTGTGTGTGTGTGTGTGTGTGTGTGTGTGTGTGTGTGTGTGTGTAACGAATGCACGGCCGCAATTTTCGACGGATTTGCACCAAAATTTACATGCACATGCTCCAAGTTAGCGGGAAGGCCAAGACCGACTTTGCATTTCCCAACTCCCATCGATAGTGGAAATAATCGATTTATTTCATGCTTCTACGGCAGTTTTCATGTAGTTTGCGGCCGTTTTGTACTGGCCAGAGTGAGAGCCTATAGTTGGCTGCCACGAATAGGCAGGAAGATTCTATTGGCCAGCGTGAGAGCCAACAGCTGACTGACACGAATGTTAACTAGCATGCTAGCATGCAAAAAAAATCGATAGCTGCATTCATCACAAGTGGGAAAAATTTAAATCTGCATGGCACTTTACTCTAATTGGCTCATTCGCTTGCCTAAACTCAACGGTGATTCTGATTCCGCAGAACTGGGTCGGGTGTGAAAAAGTATTTGTTGTTAACATTCTTTTTTCATTCGGTTTTTCTAGTTACGAGTCCTTTTTTAAAGCTGATCTTTTTGTGTTTATTTTGTTTAGTTCTTTTTTCGTAACAGATTTAATGTTTAGTATAGAGCTTAGAAAAAATTAGCAGTGTGAGATAGGCAAGAAGTAAGGCATGTAGCAACATCAGCACGGAAAAGGGCACTCCTTTAAAGTCAAGGAAGGGCAAAAATATTTTAAGTCAAGTGATAGCGATTGCTGTATGAGTCGTACGATTTTTGAATCAAGCACGGCCATGCCGGGCCATGCTGCTAGTATTTGCTAAGTTTTGTAGACTAACGTAAACAAAGCAATTCTTGCAGATTAAAGTTGGCTGGAAGATCTTGCTGCCGGTTGTAGTTTATCGTCATACACAGGACACGACGTTGCTTAACTACGGTGATCGTACGGGAACCGGTGTTTCAACGTGATATGGCCTTAAGCCGAAGGGGGGGGGAATAATAGCATAATCAAGATGTGGACATTCCACACTACATTAAACAAAAGATTAGGAAGGAAACTCCGATCAATGCGAAGAAGGGCGATAGCAGTTAGAAACCTGGAAAACTGTTCTATTTGAGAAAGATTTTCTGAAAGTCATGAGAATACCAAATATGTAAGCGCTTGGTTCGGCCAATCAGTGTGGAATGTTTCCTCTATAGAAATGGCTATTAAAATTAACATTACCATTTAAGGAATCCGTGCCTTTCATAAACGTCACTCTCGAACCATCTGTGGATACGCACTGGAGGATAGAGTTCCCATAGCTGATTTAACAAACTGACTTCTCGACGATGGAATACGGAGGGAATGTGGGTGCTTCACTATAATGTAAGTGGCATGGCAGGTCCTAGCCGTGAATGTTCTGGCGGAACCAAATACCAGAATGTTGTTTCGTCCGAGCACTTTCCATGGAAGGAGCGATAAAGCAATGAGAGGCTTGTCACATCCCGCCTGAGAGAGAGAGAGGAGAGAGAGAGAGAGAGAGAGAGAGATTGCAGGGTAGAAAATAATTCTTCTCCAACAAGGACTCAGAGACGCTTTTGAACTCTATCAAGACTGGAAAGTGAGGTCTGGTCAGCTCCCGCCCAAATATGACAACAGTACGCCATTCTCCGCCTGATCTAAAGGTAGAGAATGGCATGAGCAGTCAAGTACTTACTGGAACAGTATAGGTACACTTGAGGTTGGACGTGAGTTTGAAGCCCAATATGCTCTCAAGTCACGGGGCCTCCCCGAGGGGGCATACATTTTAGTTCAGAGTTCGATAGGCAGTGATGGAATATATATATATATATGTGTGTGTGTGTGTGTGTGTGTGGATATATGTGTATGTGTGTACATTGGTATATATATGTGTGTATGCGGGTACGCGCCTATATGTATGTATGTACGTGTTTATATGTATAGGAGGAGAAGATAGCAGTTGATTCTAGACATGAACAGGTTAAGATTGTAGTGATCAGGGAAAAATCCTCTCGGGGTCTGTTCCATAGGGCAGTAGTTTGTGGGAAGAAGATTGATGGAATACAGAGGGAATGTGGGTGCTTTGTTACTATGTAAGGATCCTAGCTGGGAAGGTCAGACCTGATGGAACCAGAAGATGCAGTTCATCTAAGCACTTTCCATGGTAGTAGTGATAGAGCGGGCGAGAGGCTCACTGCATCCCACCTGTGAGAGAGAGGTTGGAGTGTAGAAAATAATACTTCTCCAACAAGGACTCTGAGACACTTTGGAACTCTATCAAGACTGGAAAGTGAGGTTTGGACAGTTCCCGCTAAAATATGGCAACAGTACTCCATTTTCAACCTGATCTGGCTCTTATAATGGTAGAGGATAGCAAGAGGACTCAGGTACTTACTGGAGCGGTACAGGGAGCTGATCGTTTTACCTGCGTCTTTTGCGATGGATCATGTATGTTTCCACTTGAGGTCGGGTGTGAGTTGGGGGCCCAATATCCTCTCAAGGCACGGTGCCTCCCCAAGAGAACATCCGTTCATCGTGACTGGCGGTAGTTTCGGATCGGATCGGATCGGATCGGATCGGATCGGATCGGCGGGGATGGAACTGATGTTAAATATATGTTTTTTGTTCCCATTTTCTATAAAACTGTGTCAGAGGGAATGTGGATGGTTTGCTCCAATATAAATAGCATAGCGGGTCCTAAACGTGAAGGTTAGACATGGCCGAACCACAATCGTAGTTCGTTCGAGCACTTTCTATACAAGTAGCTATAGAGCAGGGAGGGGGCTTGCCACGCCCAGTCTGTGAGAGAGAGAGGTTGGATGGTGGAAAATAATTCGTCACCCACAAGGACTCAGACACGCTTTTGAACTCTATCGAGACTGGAAAATGATAACTAACCAGCTCCCCGCCACCCACATATACAGCAACATTACCCCATTTTCGGAGTCAGGTACATACTAGAGCGGTACAGGGTGCCGGCCATTTTTCATGTATCTTTAGCGATGGATCATATGTCCGATTTCCGCTTGATTCCAGGTGTCAGTTTGAGACTTAGCAGTCTCCGAAAGGACGGTGCCTTCCCGAGGGGACACCTTTTCGTTATGACTGGCAGTAGTTAGGGGTCGGATCTGCGATGATAGAAAGTAACTAATTTAATATAATGTACTATTCCGTTTTGATCGAGTGGGATAACGTAAAAGACATATCAGAGACGCGACTTCGTTTCAGTAAAAAAATCAAATAAAGAAAGGGAATACAGAAGTGGATAACGTTTGTTTCAATGAAATGGAAAAAGTTATCAATTTCAAATCTTTTTCATTTGTACCCCCTTACTTCTTAAAATAACGATCACCATTCATATATATGATTGTTATGGAGTAATGGATAGCGATTCGGATTGAGGAATCGGAGAGCCGAGTTCGAATTCCAGTCCAATCCACTGCATTCACTTACGTGCTAATACCCTTGGGAAACGTATGAATCCTCTTCTTCTCCCCTCAGCTATGGGTAAATAGTAAGACAGACCGGGTTCTATAGCCTTGGATGGCAAGAAAGAAATGGCGACCTACTGCGGGAAAAAATCTGCCTCGTCAGTCATGTATCGAAAGATACATGATCGCCTAATCGTGTATCACGCATGGCACAAAACTAAGTGACTGACGTGCTAATTCCCTTGAAAAGGTTTGAATCCTCTTCCCACCCTCCCAGATATGGGAAAATAGCAGGACAGACCGGGTTCTATAGCCTTGGATGGCAACTGGTCTACCGCAGAAAGAAATGGCAACCTACCGCGCGAAAAAAATCTGCCTCGTCAGTCATGTATCGAAAGATACATGATCGCCTAAGTGTGTATTACGCATAGCACATAACTCAATGACTGACGTGCTAATACCCTTGTCAAAGGTATGAATCCTCGTCTTCTCCCCCCCCCCAGCTATTGGTAAATAGCAGGACAGACCGGGATCTATAGCCTTTGGATGGCAAGTGGTCTACTGAAGAAAGAACTGCTACACGAAAAATTCAATCCTGGCCAGGCATCTCGCATGCAGTTAATTTCTCACCGACATGACGTGGTTTACCACTGTCAATTCAACTTATATTTTCATAGCAACTGCTCTTACGAGCTCCCCCCACCTGGTGTCTTGACTACACGAACTTAAGCGTGCTACGGTGGAGTAATGGATAGCGGTTCAGATTGAGGAATCGGCAGAGCCGAGTTCGAATTCCAGTCGAATCCATTATATTCACTTACGTGCTAATACTCTTGGGAAACGTATGAATCCTCTTCTTCTCCTTCCAGCTATGGGTAAATAGCAGGACAGACCGGGTTCTATAGCCTTGGATGGCAAGTGGTCTACTGAAGAAAGAAATGGCAAACTACTGCTGGAAAAAGAATCTTCCTCGTCAGTCATGTATTGAAAGATACATGATCGTCTAAGTGTGTGTCACGCATAGCACATAACTGACTGACTGGCTACTACAATGCCTCCCCGGCCACTACAATCTTAACTTGCTTAAATCCAGGGGTAACCGCTATCTGCCCTACTTAACCGCATAAACTGTGTCCCTTACTCTGCTACCATACACAGTGAATATAATTGCAAAATAAATAAAGAAATAAAATAAAATTCGTTAAACTCAATAATTAAACGATGCGATCGGAAAATTTCTACGGACATTTTATTATCGTAGAACTTGTCATGAGTTTATTTAATCATTAATTTAAGGCAATTCTCTAAGTGTAGCTGAGTTGTTGCACAAGGCCGAAAGTATGGAACCCCCAATGAGGATCGAATTACACCACGTCGAGATACCCTTCGTTCGTTAACTTAAGAATTAAGATCCATCAGAAAATTTAAAAAAAAAGCCGTGAAATTTTAAGGTCATAATAATTCTATGCGCCGTGTCCTTTCAGTTACTTGGTGATCATAGCTCTCCACAACTTCCTATACTGTTTCTGTCCCCTTACTCTCTCTCCCACTCATTGTTCTGCCATTCCTTTACACTACCTGGTTAGGTAGGTTATTCGCTGTTTCCGCCTGTCAATAATAATAATGGTAATATTAGCCGTTTCCCTATAAGGAAACATTTAGTATTTATTGACCAAACCGCCAGTGCTGCTTTCGGTTGAAATTTATAAGATCTTTAAGGGAAAGATATTATAAATTTATAATTTTTTTTTTAGGCATAGCGGTTTCTCAATCCAGTAGCTGTTATGCTTCTTTCTAATATTGATGAGGGGGTTCCTTCCTAACCTTTTATTTGAAGTAGTGTGGAATGTTACCATTTTGATTATGCCTTTATCTTCTCTCCGAGTTACCTGTGCTATTCATTTTAGTTGTTGCTGCTTTTGGTAGTCCTCAAGTGATGTGGTTTCTGTTATTTGGTATAGTTCTCGGTTTGTGATTGTGTGGCGCTAGTCCACAATATTCAAAGAAGGGTGATCTTAACTCAGGTTTTACTCGATCAAAGAAGCTGTTGTATACAACTGACCGTTTAGATATTTCTGAACTGGTTTGGCGTCATGCAGGACATCCAATCCCTATCTGACGAGGCTCTTTAAGATTATGATTCGAGTTTTCAGGTTGACGTTTTGATTTAGTAGTAACTTGCGGTATTGGGCGATCCTACCTCCGGCTCAGTCAATTCTCTGTTCAACAACAACAACAATAATAATAATAATAATAATAATAATAATAATAATAATAATGTCATCATGCCTGTTAAAAAGAACGTTTTTGACTTCTTCAGCGAAATATGACTGGAATTATGGCGATTTATCAAGCGTGGCTTACATGTGGCACAAAGCCGAAAGTATGGGACACACAGTGAGGATCGAACCCACTACTCAGTCGTAGTTAATCTAGCGAAAAATGTTTTTTTAACCATTACACCACATCGAAGTGTCCAATGACCAGAATTATGGCCGTGTATGAAAATCGATGTCTAACAAAGGCCGTATTACGTTGAAACACCAGTTCACTGAAGTTAAGCAACGTCGAGTCTGGTCAGTATCTAGATGGGTGACCGCTTGTTAATACCAGGTGCTGTAAGCTTGGACGCGCGAATGGCGCAACGGATATGAAATTTTTAATCGGAGAGCCGAGTTCCAATTCCAGTCGGGTTCGTTATATTCATTTACGCTTGGGGAAATCTATGAATCTACCTCTTTTTACCACCCCCTATGAGTTAATTAGTAAAACTTGTATCACTAAATCATTATTATCTCCCACCAACTTAAAAAAAAATCTTACAACCTAAAAATGTTTTCTGGCTTTAAATAACCTACAAAGGGTTGATAAACCGTAGAAAATGAATCAATACTGATTAGCTACACAGGCATGTCTTTTAGATTTATTTATATTCTCTGGAATAGAAATGTATAGAAACTACTGTGGCCATAAAGTGAGGGATCATTTTATATGCTGATTATAATCTAGAATTGATCCCCCACTTTATATCAACATTATTATCTAAAAAAAAATCTTACAATCTAAAAATATTTTCTGGCTTTAAATAACCTACAAAGGGTTGATAATCCGTCAGAAATGAATCAATGAAATACTGATTAGCTACACAGGCATGTCTTTTAGATTTATTTACATTCTCTGGAATAGAAATGTATAGAAACTACCGTGGCCACAAACTGAGGGATCAGTTTTTATATCTTTACAATATAAAATTTATCCCCCATTTTATACCCACGTTTTAATTCCTTGTTTGTTTATCACATTCTAATTAGGTATGAATCTAAATTTTCTCCCCCTCCCCAACAGATATGGGTAAGACTTTTATCACTAAAACCATTATTATCTCAAAAAGAAATTCATACAAAATCTAAAAATATTTTTTGGCTTTAAATAACCTGCAAAGGGTTGATAAGCCGTAAAAAAACGAATCAGTCAATGAAATACTGATTAGCTACATGCATTTTAAATTTATCTACATTCTCTGGAATATAAATGTATGGAAACTATCGTGGCCATAAAAAGAGGGATCAGTTTTTCTATTGATTTTATATAGAAATGACCCCCCATTTTATATCCACATTGTAATTTCTTGTTTATTTATCAAATTCTAATTAGATATAAATATTCCCCCTCCCAGCTTTTATCACTAAAACCATTATTATCTAAAAACAAAATTCTTACAATCTAAAAATATTTTCTGGCTTTAAATAACCTGCAAAGGGTTGATAAGCCGTAAAAAAACGAATCACTCAATTAATAAAATACTAATTAGCTACATAGGAATGCTTTTTAGATTTATCTACACTCTCTGGAATATAAATGCAAAGAAACTACCGTGGCCATATAATGAGGGATCAGTCTTTCTGTTGATTGTAATATAGAAATGATACCCCACTTTATATCCACATCATAATTTCTTGTTTGTTTATCAAATTTTAATTAAGGTATGAATCTTCTCCCTCCCACCAGCTATGGGCAAGAATTTTATCGCTAAAACCATTATTATCCGAAAAAAATTTCTTAAAATCTAAAAAAATGTTTTCTGACTTTAAAGGACTCGCAAAGGGTTGATAAGCCGTAAAAAAAAACCGAATCAACCAATCAATGAAAGAATAATAAGGCTGGGAACTTTTCAGGTAGATATGGTGGGGGGAAACGAGAAAATGTGATAAAGAAAATGTAGAATGAGAGAGAGAGAGAGAGAGAGAAAGGGGGAGAGTAAGAGCTATGGAGAGGGAGGGAGAGGGTGAGTTGGAAAGAGAGAGGAGGAAGAAGCCAAGGAAAAAAAAATGATATCCAATACGGTGCCGACGAATATAATCGCCTTGAAGAGCCGAACCTGATTTTTCCTCGAACCGCAGACGGAGTTTAAATCATTGCGTTCAAGTCATTAATTGATCACATCTGCCTATTAGCTTTTAACTAGAGATTAACACCAGAGAGTACCCGAACGAAAACGTCGAGATTTTTATTATTATTATTATTATTATTATTATTATTATTATTATTATTATTATTATTACTTCTAATAAAGGCAAGGCCAAGGGAAATATTTCAAAGCTAAGGTTTCATGGAGCCTATAAAAAGAGCTGGTCTGAAAAAAAAATACCAACAAAATATCTAACAAGGACACAACTATACAAAATTATTGCATATCAACACACTTAGCGTTTTATCAGAATATGTCATCTAACCTCGTTATTCGTCATTAAAGCATAAAATTACCCGCTGTCCTGTTATTTTTCTACACTATTTACATCGTTCGGGCTGTTGGCCTCATCTTTATTGTGATATTCACGACATTTCGGGCCGTTGTACGCTCCGGCCTTCTTCAGGATCAGTCTATATTTCTGAGATGAGGTTTTGTAATTATTGACGTTAGTTACATTATTCGGACTGTTGTCCTCATCTTTATTGTCATATTCACGACATTTCGGGCCGTTGTACGCTCCGGCCTTCTTCCGGATCAGTCTATATTTCTGAAATGAGGTTTTGTAATTATTGACGTTAGTTACATTATTCGGACTGTTGTCCTCATCTTTATTGTCATATTCACGACATTTCGGGCCGTTGTAGGCTCCGGCCTTCTTCCGGATCAGTCTATATTTCTGAGATGAGGTATTGTAATTATTGACGTTAGTTACATTATTCGGACTGTTGTCCTCGTCTTTATTGTGATATTCACGACATTTCGGGCCGTTGTACGCTCCGGCCTTCTTCAGGATCAGTCTATATTTCTGAGATGAGGTATTGTAATTATTGACGTTAGTTACATTATTCGGACTGTTGTCCTCGTCTTTATTGTCATATTCACGACATTTCGGGCCGTTGTACTCTCCAGCCTTCTTCAGGGGATATCCGTAGTAATTTCTAACCGAAAAAAGTTCCTGGTCGCGCGGTTTTGATAGACTTTCGTAACTACATCAGCAAATTGGCGTAGTACTCTCCATTGATGGTGTAACCCTTTTCAAGATAGTCAATAAACACAATGCATTTTTGCACCACCACCCCCACCAAAAAAAAAATGAGGCCATCACCTTTCCTGCAGATGAAATGACCTTGGCTCTCTTTGTGAAAGAATGTTTCCACGGCATAGATTGTCTCATTTTCTTTGGCCCAAAGTAAAGAACCCAACATTCATCCTGGGTAAGGAAACGTTCAAGGGAATCAGCGGGATCTGCCTCAGACAATGTTAGATTTTCTCATGATATGATCAGCCTGGTACGTTTTTGATCAGGTATCAGAAAACTTGGCACCCACCGAGCAGAAACCTTCGTCAGCCCAAGTTCATTGTGCAGAATAACCTCAACTCTCTCAGGGGATATACCAATAGCATTGGCTATTTCATTTATAGTCAGTCGCCTTTCATCCAATACCATGTGGTGAATACTATTAATGTTTCCTCGATGGCGACAGTTGCAGGATGTACAGTCCTTGGGTCATCTTCAGAACCTCCCCTCTTATATTCAGCTGCCCACTTTTGCGCTGAAGCGTCAACCTCTAACGCAGCAAACTTGTCAGCATGACCTTGGCAGTGCGTGGCTAAACTCCTTTTCTGTAAGTAATTGTTAGCTCCACACTTCAAAATTTTGACCATTTTCAAGAGAATTCGCAACTAGTTACTTTTGAAGATTTCTTTGAACAGCGATGAAATTATTAATAGGAATAGTTAAAACTAATGCATACAAGATTTCACAGCATATAGGCATCACTTGTTCATAGTCATCCTCTGAAATTACCAGCCTGTCCTCGTACCTGGAAATAAACAATGAAATTATGAATATGAAGAGTTGAAATTAATGCATGCAACATTTCACAGCACAGGCATCACTTCTTCATAGTCAGCCTCTGAAACTTTCAGCCCGACCTCGTATCTGGAAATAAACAATGAAATTATTAATAAGAAGAGTTGAAATTAATGTATTCACAGCTCTAGCCTCATTTTTTCATAGTCAGCCTATAAACTTTTCAGCCTGCCCTCTTATGAAGACGTGTTAATGTATTTTGAACAAAAAAAAACTCATTGAACCCCTTCTTTCGACCGAGCATTTTTCAGCGCCTCCTTATAGATCTCTCTGTCTCTTTTTTTGTGTGCGTCAATTTTAGTTTGTAGCCTAATAATGAAAAAAAAGCATTTGTTTTATACATTAAATATTTATTTTTAGGTTGTCTAGTCCCGACCCACGGCCTATAATCTGATTAAGTGGCCAGATTTTTCTTAGAAATCCTATATTGGTTGAATCCAAACCCTTCGACGCCCGTTCGTACAATGAGTATATAGGACTTGGGCCGTCCATAACTTCCTGTTACGTCTGGCTTCTTATTTATCAAGGCACTTAAATAGACGCCTCACTCTCAATCACATAGATAATATATTATACATTGAAAATTTCAAACCAATATTCAGCTGATAATTTTCATAAGCTATGGAGTTATTGATACATCTTCGTATACAGAAAAAGAGGAGGGAGAGAGAACCAAATTTATTTCTCTTCAAAATTACGAGGATTGATAAGTAATGTTTCCAGTTCTATAAAACAAGTTTTAGAACAGATTGAATAATAAAACTGGTATCAAAATGGAGTAAATTTATTTTGTAACACATGCTAGCTTTCCTTTACAGTGTCGGAGAAAAGGCATGTAACTCATTCCTACACTTCGTTAATATATTCTCTTTTTTTAGCGAATAAAACTTACATCATACTTATTATAAAACCCTGTGTGTGTGTGTGTGTGTGTGTGTGTGTGTGTGTGTGTGTGTGTGTGTGTGTGTGTGTGTGTGTGTGTGTTTATATATTGGATCGGATTTCCTAGATTTTTCAACCGATTTTTACAAAACTTCACAGGACTACGTAAAATTACATTGCGGTGGTTCTGACAGTGTCAAAAATTGGAAAAACACAATTGTTTTTGCACAAAATCAATTTGAAAACACGATTAAGAGGCATCACTGTCGCAAGAATGAAAGGGGGACAACTCATATCGAGTTATACTTATTATAAAACCCAGGTTGTTTGTGTGTGTGTGTGTGTGTGTGTGTGTGTGTGTGTTCGTTTATATATGCAATCGGATTTCCTACATTTTTCAACCGATTTCAACAAAACTTCACTTTTTGGCAGGTAGTGTTTCTTATTGTCTTGCACACTTTTTTCTTTATTTTTACATTCAGAATACTTTAAAAATTCCATTTACAAGACAATTGTTTATAATAAAATTCTATTCAATCGGTAGACTCATAACGATTGAAAACAATGTTTTTGTTTCAGTTTGACCAATTCATAAAAAAAAAAACTAATTAAGACATGCGTGTTCGTCAACCTTAAACAATAATCTTTGTCAATTTCATTTTTCAGTCTTTATGATGGTCGATACTTGATCTATCTCTTACTGTTACATCCCCAGGCAACGCCGGGCTCTACTGCTAGTAATTCATAACGGTGAAATTCTGAACACTCTAATATTTCAGTGTCTAAAACCAAATGCCCAGCCCCTTAGTGTCTTAGTTAGCAGTCAGTGGAATATGGTAACGTTCATCTATTTTGAGCTTTTAGAGTAGGTGTTCTCAACCGGGAGCCAACCCCACCCCCGGGAGAATCGCAGGACTTCAGGGGTGGAGCAGTGATAAAAGAAGCTATACCTGCATTGCTTCCATTTGTGTCGACATGTCTTTAAACTTTTTTTTTTCTTGAGCGGATATTCGTGTTGGAAATAGAGTCCCCCGTGACTCTCTCTCTCTCTCTCTCTCTCTCTCTCTCTCTCTCTCTCTCTCTCTCTCTGGCCGAGCATGCTCAATTAAATGGTGTCTTCTACTATAAAGTGGACGCAGATATAAACACTGCCGGAGAGCACATTTT
>CAHIKZ030000716.1:1162500-1187500 GCA_903632075.3 Acanthosepion pharaonis | reverse complement strand
GGCACCCACTGAATATAAAACCCGGCATGACAGAGTGGGCCAATATCTGCACTGGAAAATCTGCAACTTCTACGGGAAGGAAACTGAAAGAAAATGGCATGAACACCACCCAGACCCGGTTACGGAGATAGGACCTGTTACAATTCTATGGGACTACACAACACTGACAGAACAATCAAAGCCAACCGCCCAGATATTGTTATTAAAGACCACAAACAAACAAAAAAAGTACCTTATTGATATGGCAGTCCCTGCTGACTGCAATGTATCTTTGAAGATATTCAAAAAGCTGTCAAATTATAAGGACCTTGAAATAGAAATCTCGAAAATGTGGCATATGGGAACATCAACAATCCCTGTTGTAGTTGGAGCCCTAGGACTGGTTGGAAAAGATTGCAGTAGACTAATTGAAGGGATTTCTGGAAGTCCATGCCTCAAGGAGATACAAAAAATTGTTCTGACAAGTACAGCCCACACTTTACGAAGGGCTTTATCTATGTAATTTTTTTTTTTTTTTTTTTTGTCAGTGGAAAGTGTCATGACGCCATTTCTAACCTTAGGTCCCTGGACGGGACTCGGAAAGAAATGTGTAAACGCCAGAAATCAAAGAAAATAATAATAATAATAATAATAATAATAATAATAATAATAATAATACTACATAGAACACTATTTTATTAGCCCCAGCACTTAATATGCGATATTTAATATTTAACACATTATTTGAGATAACTTTCTTTTTTTGTTTAAAATATATTTAATTTTCGTTTTGACTTCTGTCTTTCATTTTTTTTTCTTTCTTTTTATTGGAATGATTTAATCTCTGGTGTTGTAAATTTAGCCGCACACACAGACACAGAAGTCGGTTAAGCGTTTAGTGAAAGAGACCGAATTCTTTTCGTCCAGAATTCTTGCAACGAAGAAAGCGAAGAAGAGCAATGGAGAACATTTGCCATTGTTCTTGAGAAGGAAATATTTATGACCTGTTAACATTTAGACAGAGATTTCGTCTGTCAACAAAATATCAAACAAAATACTTTGCAAAAAAGATAGATAGATAGATAGATAGATAGATAGATAGATAGATAGATAGATAGATATGAACAGACTGAGATATGAAGAGATAGATAGATAGATAGATAGATAGATAGATAGATAGATAGATAGATAGATAGATAATGAACAGAGTGAGATAGATAGATAGATAGATAGATAGATAGATAGATAGATAGATAGATATGAACAGACTGAGATATGAAGAGATAGATAGATAGATAGATAGATAGATAGATAGATAGATAGATAGATAGATATGAACAGACTGCTAGATAGATAGATAGATAGATAGATAGATAGATAGATAGATAGATAGATAGATAGATAGATATGAACAGACTGCTAGATAGATAGATAGATAGATAGATAGATAGATAGATAGATAGATAGATAGATATGAATATGAACAGACTGCTAGATAGATAGATAGATAGATAGATAGATAGATAGATAGATAGATAGATATGAACAGACTGCTAGATAGATAGATAGATAGATAGATGATAGATAGATAGATAGATATGAACAGACTGCTAGATAGATAGATAGATGGATGATAGATAGATAGATAGATATGAACAGACTGAGATAGAAGAGATAGATGAGATAGATAGATAGATAGATAGATAGATAGATATGAACAGACTGCTAGATAGATAGATAGATAGATAGATAGATAGATAGATAGATAGATAGATAGATAGATAGATATGAACAGACTGAGATATGAAGAGATAGATAGATAGATAGATAGATAGATAGATAGATAGATAGATAGATAGATATGAACAGACTGCTAGATAGATAGATAGATAGATAGATAGATAGATAGATATGAACAGACTGAGATATGAAGAGATAGATAGATAGATAGATAGATAGATAGATAGATAGATAGATAGATAGATAGATATGAACAGAGATACATAGATAGATAGATAGATAGATAGATAGATAGATAATGAACAGAGTGAGAGAGATAGATAGAAGTGTTATAAAGACCAAGCAACATGTCATCAGAGCTCCCCGCATTCGCATCCATGCACATTCGACCCATTTTAGAGAAAGGCAGTGGTATAGGAGTTGACTGCGATCGTTCCAATGTCTGCAGCATCATCGCCTCTACCTCTATGTCGTCTGTTAGTTCCAAATAAATATGTTTTCTGGTGACTTGGAGAAAAACGTTCCCACGCTGTATTGCCGTCACCGGGCGAGAAAAAGTGCGGGGTGTTACATTCCCGTCCGTTCCCCGTTACCCTCGAAAAATCAACGTTATGTCGAACGTGGGGGAGTTCGTAGGTTGGATGTGTGTTTTGAAGAGGAAAAAGGAAGAAGAATAGGTGGGCCAAGCTGGTTCTGTTTGCGTGTGCATGCGTGTGCGCATGCGTGTGTGTGACCGCGCGCGCTTTCAGGGAGGTGCTGAAAAGTCTTCGGCTGGACCAAGACGCCCTTCCCGAGCAGAAAATCCAGTGTTTAGTTATTTGATCAGAACATTTCACCACTCCTTCGTATGCATATATAATATTTAATTCCTGTAGTTCTGGGCAGTAGTTCGTCATATATATATATATATATATATATATATATATATATATATATATATATATATATTACTTATTTTTGCTTTTGTTTCTTCTTTTATTTTTTGAGATTTCTTTCTCTTTTTTTATTATTTGTTATTTTTATGTTTCTTTTATTCAGTGTGTATGTATGTATATATATATATATATATATATATATATATATATATATATATATATATATATATATATTATATAATTTTTTTCATATAGCTGGGCACTGGTATTCGAGGATCCCCGTCTATTAGAGCGGCTAGCCAATCCCTGTTGCAGACACTCGCTCAGGTATATTTGTGTTTATTCAACCCCCACAAATCCCAGCTGTGGTTTATACAGCATCTATGCTGAGCAGACCTTAGTTACAGTTTCTGGGAGAGAGCGTGTTAGCTAGCGTGATCAACAATCTGAACAAGGCCAGCACACCCAAACCCTTGGTCACGATGACTTGTGACTTCGTGCACAGCTGTCGACGGCCCCTCCCCCAAGGGTTTCGTCTACCCAATTTCACTCACAATATGTGAAAAAAAAAAAAAAACAACGGCTAAAAGTAAGGGAAACATTAAAAAGAAAAAGTCAACATTGAATAACATCATCTATGAACACGGCCACAACGTGTTGACCGTGTTTGTAAAATTAAAAAAAAAAAAAACATTCCCATTACTACATATGCACATATATAAAAATCTACATACTCAGTTTAAAAAAAAAAATCCTTGATAATGGGTAACAGGATAGCCGAAAGTGATCAGATATATAGAACATTCGGGTAGTTTTTATACATTTTATACCCAGAAAATAAAACACTTATGCAAATACAAGAAAAACTAAATAAAATTCTTAATTGCAGTACCTTGTTCGTCATCTTTATGGATAAAAGAATGATTGCTGCCCAAACACACAATTATATATATATATATATATATATATATATATATATATATATATACTGTTAATTCTGACCTTATGTGACCCACTTTTAATTTTCGGAAAAGAGGTAAGGATTTGTTTTTAAATTTCACTAAAAAAAATCATTTTAGCACCAGTTACCAACCATTGCCTGAGGAAATACAATCATAGTATTGAAACATGAAAGCTATTATGTAGCGATTTAAAATGTTTTTATTATAATATCTCATAATATATATATATATATATGTGTGTGTGTGTGTGTGTGTGTGTGTGTGTGTGTGTGTGTGAAATGTGTATATAAATATAAATAAATATATATATATATGTATAATTATTTATATATTATATGCGCGGTACTTATTAGAAAGCGCTCAATATCAGAGATAGAGCTAACATATTTGATTTGTCTGACGATCGCTAAAGCGTGAAACCCAGGGTCACAAACTCACATCTATCCAACCATACCATATATATATATATATATATATATATATATATATATATATATATATATATATATGCAGTGTAACCCGGATATAAGAGAGTTGTCGGGACCGGAGAAGAAGTCTCTTATATCCGGGTTTCTCTTACATCCGGGTTTGGTCTATTTTATATACATTAGCACAGGCTCTGATTTGGGACCAGAGAAAATCTCTCTTATATCTGGGTTTCTCTTATATCCGGGTTACACTGTATATATATATATATATATATATATATATATATATATATATATACATACAGTGTTGCGCAAAAGTAAGTGAATACTGAAGATAATAATTTTTAAAATTGTCTTTTTCCCAGATAAATCTTAATTAAACTATTTATTCATTAAAAAAAAAAATCCTTTATTAAATGACTTAAAACAACTTTCAATTCTTTCTATCAAACTGGAATAATATTTTTGGTGACCGTGTTAAATCAAAATGACACGTGTTCATTTTTTTTTCTCTTTTGATCTGTGTATAGTGCAGTCAACCAATATAATTCATTGTGTATGCAAAAGGTGTAGTTGAAGCCTGTAATAATGGAGAAGGCTGCACAAAGCTATCAAAACGATTTGGAGTGCACATCTCCACTGTGAGACAAATTATTTATAAACAGAAAGCTTTTGATATGCCAGCATCACAATCGAGACATGGCCATCTTCGAAAAATAACTGCAAGAACAAGTAGACATCTAGTTTCGACAATCCCAGGCGAATTCTGCAGTGACCTCTGCAGTTTTCCAAGGTTCCCTGACCAATGTTGGAATCAATGTGTATATGTCTACAGTGTGATAAAATCTGAACAATGCTGGTCCTCATGGAAGAATGATTAGAAAAAATGAATTATGGCAGCATTCACCAACTTAAACAAGGAGACTATCCAGAAGAGTGGCAGGTGATCGTGAAGTTGTTTGTGGTTGAAGCTTATGGCGATATTATTGAATAAATTTACTCTTTAGTATTTCAAGATATTTTTGTGTAATGTTAGTAAATATATCTGTTAAAATGAGAAGTCAGTGTTATTTTAAGTTTTGTGTAATTTAGATGACAATTTATCCACTGCACCATATATATATATATATATATATATATATATATATATATATATATATATATACAGGGTGACCCAAAAAAAGGAAATTTTGAAGTGCGTATTGCCAGACATGAGCAAGTGGCAACACTGCGAGACAGTGACCTTGAGCAAGTAAACATTTCGCCATTTTGAATTCAAGATGAAATTCACAGTATCCCAGCTGAGATGTTGCAGCAGTCAATGAGGAATCTCAACAGCAGATTTCAAGAATGCATTCGTACAGGAGGGCGCCATCTACAGGACGTCATTTTAAAAAAAGGAAAAATTCCATCATTGTTTCTTAAATAGCATCTTTTAAGGTTTCAATTACTATGAATAAAATATTTTCTTCCATCACTCTTGGTTTTATTCGATTGTTAAAAAGTTCCCGTTTTTTGGCGTCACCCTGTATATATATATATATATATATATATATATATATATATATATATAACTCGTTTTGTATGCAAAAAGGTGCAGCTAGAGACTAAATTTAAAAAGAAATATTCCAAGATGAAAAGAATTTCCTGAAGCTTTAAAAATTTGCAGCCTCTAATAATGGAGAAAGCTAAACAAAGCTATCAAAACGATTTGGAGTGCACGTCTCCACCGTGCATAATATATATATATATATATATATATATATATATATACATTTAGTGAGCCAGACAAACCTACCTAGGTTTCACCTAAACGGATCGCCAGGGAAAGTAAGGCACTTTCCCTGATGATCCGTTTAAGTGAAACCTGGGTAGGTTTGTCTGGCTCACTAGGTTTATCTAGGTCTGCTCTACGGTTGTATTGAGCTCTTTTGTTAGTTGTTTAATCGTATCGGGGTTTTTTCTTTGGGCTTCAAACCTGCATCTGTGCGATTTTTTTGTCGGCAGAAGTTCATGTTTCTAGCTCTTTCTTTTTTTAAAACCTTTTTTTCCCTCGAGATTGATTTGATTATTAGTAATTCAAAAATTCGAGGGTTTTTCGAAACGAGTCTAGTTATCTATATTTGTATGTGTGTATATATATATATATATATATATATATATATATATAAATGGCAATTTCTGTCTGTTTGTCGGAATCAAGTTGCCGAAAACTTTGAATACATGTTAAACTAATATCCGTTTTGTTAATAAGCTAACTGCTTTTTGTTTTTTATAAAACTCTATAATGGAATCGGAGAGCCGAGTTCGCATTCCAGTCGAATCCATTACATTCACTTACGTGCTAATAACCTTGGGAAAGGTATGAATCCTTTTCTTCTCCCCCGCCCCAGCTATGGGTAAATAATACGACAGACCGGGTTCTATAGCTTTGGATGACAACAGGCCTACCGCAGAAAGAAATGGCAACCTACTGTGAGAATAAATCTGCCTCGTTAGATGCGTATCGAAAGATGCATGATCGCCTAAGGGTGTATCACGCATGGCACGTAACTGTTTACAGTGTTTAAGCAAGGGAGATAATTAGTCACGCAAACTCTTTAGAAATTAAGATACGCCTGTTACGAAGTGATAACTTTTATAAAGCTTTAATTTCCAGACAGATATGTTCGATTTTAAGAAGTTACAGGACAATATCTAAAAGAAATTCAGGTTGTTTTCTAAATAAAATCTTTATTTAACACATTCTTTCAGCATAATCTTCCTTTGAATCCAATCTCCGTGGGGTGTTTACATTGCAAAAAGATTAATTCGTTTAAAATTTCGCCATGTTCATCATTAAATTTGCCATGTTCGTATTTATTAAATACAAAGAAATTGGCTCGATCCATTTGATCATTTAAATGTAAAATAACATTTCTGGGCTTTGCGAATAGTATCTTTACCTAAGCTCATATTTCAACCTACCTCAAAAAAAAAAAAAAATTACCGTGGTTATCGTTGTTGTTGTTGTCTGTGTAATAGCAACCTCTTTGAAGAACACTTTCGTGCTATATACCGTCTGTGTAAAAAAAAAAAATATCTAGCTGTGGAAATAGAGATCCTTCTTAAAAAATCCAAAGGTCCTTAATCGGCATGAGCCACATACCCTTCCTTCCGTGTTAAGTTTTACTTTTAATTACGCCGGTTTAATTAGACGCTATCAATTTGAATCGCGACGGAAAGCGAAACTGAAATTTTAAACAAAATTAATAAAGAAATGTTTTTTTAAAACTTTCACTCCATTCAATGTTAAGATCTATATATAATCTCTCAGCTGGGTAGATATATTTCTTCTAACGAGGACAATGTGGCACATCCTGGGCTTAGAAATCCACGAGCATCATCCAACAGCGATGAATCTAGCTGTTCATTTTGAAAATTAGCCAGCGTGTATGTTTCACATAAGATACTGCCAGAAACGTAGTTGAAAATACACCCGAAACCACTTTGGCAGCTTTCTTCAATTTATGCCAAAGAGACGTGTTTGCACGAAAACTACTGTATGATGAGGTTTCCGTCTCCTACACCTGGGCACCCAATAGATGGAGCAGGCACGAGCAAGGAGTACACGTTGAGGGCTGGGAAGATAATGCTGTCTTCAGAAGCAGACCCATCGGACGAGTGTACGCTGTGAAACCCAATCAGCAGACGTGCTTCTCTCTGCGTCTGCTGTTGTACACTTTTAGAGGTCCTGCATCATTCACAGATCTGCGAGGATATAATGGAGAACTCTGTACAACCTACAGAGAAGCCTGTGCTAAACCTGGACTACTGGAGGATGATGACCATTGGGAGCAGACACTAGAGGGGGCAGCAGTCAGCAGAGCACCAAGTCAACTGCGCCAGCTATGTTCCATCATGTTGATAACATGTGGACTGGGTGAGCTTCCCAAGTTTTAGGCGACCCACAAAAAACAGCAAGGCAGGGGACACCCTAGGAAAGATTCAAAGGCAAACTTCAGCGGAGATTGTCACGTTCAACGACGCCATTTACAATGAGGCTAATGCCTTGACTTAGACACCGAGTGCACGCTATGGGAGGCCAAGGAATTGCCGCATTTGGCCTACCTCACCCTGAGCAGGCAGTAAACAATCCCGCAGCTGAGTACATGCGGAAGATTAGCTATGACACTGAGGAAATAACGGTGTATATAGCTGATAACGAACACAGTCTGATGGAGAACCAACTGGGTGTTTATAAGACGATTATTTCGAGCACAGAAAATGAAAGAGGAGATCTATTCTTCCTCGATGCCCCAGGTGGAACCGGCAAATTTTAAATTTATTTTAACAGTAGCAACCCTAAGGGCTATAGTCTCTGTGAACGCACAAAAAAAATCCCTTTTCATGAATGCCTACTTTGAATTGTTACTTTCGGATAACTGATTTGCCTGTTATTATGTAAGTCGCTTTACGATTTTTTTTTATTTTTTTTTGCTTTTTTATTTATTTATTTATTTTTTGCGGGGGGGGGATTATTTCACCCCAAGCAAGGCGGGAGTGTCACTAGCACGCAAGGGGGTTACAGAGAGTGGCAGCAATAATAAAAAGCGTTGATAGAGGAAAGGATGAAGAGAAGGACAGGGGAATTAGATTTAGGCATCTGGAGATGTCGATTGACATTGCATTTGAATATTTGAAGATTATAGCTATCGGGGAAGCAAATAAGAGGAAGGGAGTTCCACAGATGGGAAGTGCGAGACATGAAGCTATTGGAGTAGAAGAGACGGTTACATTTAACACTTTCAAAAGGGTGGGCCCGAGATGCCAGCCTGGTTGCACGTTTAAATTCATACAGTATGGGAACCAGCGAAAGTAGCACATCGGAGCAGTTAGAGTGAAAGTATTTGTAGAAAAGACAGAGGGAGGCAACGCCACGTTTGTGAGAAAGTGACTGTAGACGAGAAGACAGATCAGGGCCAATTACATTGCATATCCGTCTCTGGATTTTTGTCGAGGACCTTGAGACGACCAGCGGAGGATCCAGACGATATATGGCAGCAGTATTACAGGCAAAGGCGAATGGTTGATTTATAGATTTGAAAGATGGACTTTCTGGTGCGACAGAGAACCAACTTTTCTTGCGGTAGGGGAAACTATTCACAACTTATTCTTATTTCCTCCAGAAACCCTAGGGGCGGTACTTGGGTATTCTCTGTGAACACACAAAGGCCCTTTTTCAGTAATACAGGATGACCCAAAAAAACGGGAATTTTTGAAGTGCGTATTGCCAGACATGAACAAGTGGCAACACTGCGAGACAGTGACCTTGAGCAAGTAAACATTTCGCCATTTTAGTAACCATGGATCAGTGGAACGGACAACAGCGTGCGTTAGCCATAAAAATGTTTTATAAAAACGGTGATAGTTTGACAGCTGCACAGAGTGAGTTCCGACGTTTTTACAACTTAGGACGTCATGGTGGTGTTCCATCGAAACACGCGATAAAATGTTGGATTAATAACTTTGAAGAGACTGGATCTGCCAGAGAATTCAAGATGAAATTCACAGTATCCCAGCTGAGATGTTGCAGCAGTCAATGAGGAATCTCAACAGCAGATTTCAAGAATGCATTCGTACAGGAGGACGCCATCTCCAGGACGTCATTTTTAAAAATGAAAATTCCATCATTGTTTCTTAAATGGCATCTTTTAAGGTTTCAATTACTATGAATAAAATATTTTTCTTCCATCACTCTTGGTTTTATTGGATTGTTAAAATGTTCCCGTTTTTTTGGGTCACCCTGTACTTTGAACTGTTACTTTCGGAAAACCGAAAAAAGGGTGTGAGAAAGGGAAGTGGGGATAACATCCGCTTTTCCGGGAATAATCGGGTACGTCAGCTGGTTATTGTTACAGTTTTTTGGATATATGTGTACTATTAAGCCAGTCAAAATGAGCTGACTCATTTTATAGTTCACCAATAGAAGGGTTAACCAATCAGAAAGCTTAAAATATTCAATGCGACGTGTATAAAGACAACCATTTTGTTTTTTCTCCCAAAATATCACCACTGCCAACCTGATATCGAAGACTTAAAGAATTAACAGCCGCTACTTTCTCCGAATCTACACTGCCAACCTCTGATATTGAAGAGATTACAGACTTCACTGGATTCCATATTCAGAGACTACGGCAAACATGGTCAACAGTTATTTATAAATGGGAGGTCTTTGACATGACGGTATCGTAATCAGGAAGTGCCCGTCTGCGAAAAATAACTGCAAGAGCAAATAGACATCTAGTTCGGCAAGCCCAGGCGAATTCTGCTGTGGCATTTGCGGTTCTCTCACGCTTACTGGCCAATGTCGGAATCAATGGGTATATGTCTACAGTGCGACCAAATCTGAACGACGTCGGTCTTCGTGGCAGAATGCCCAGAAAAAAAAAAACACTGTTTACGAAAAAGTATAAACAAGTTCAGAGGAACGGGGAAGTAATGTAATGGATGGCGGCTCGGATTGAGGAATCGGAGAGCAGAGTTCGAATTCCAGTCAAATCCATTACATTCACTTACGTGCTAATACCCTTGGGAAAGGTATGAATCTTCTTCTTCTCTATGGGTAAATAGCCTTGGATGGTAACTGGTCTACCGCAGAAAGAAACAGCAACCTACCGCGGGGAAAAAAATCTGCCTCGTCAATCACGTATCGAAAGATACAGGATCGCCTAAGTGTATAACTGACTGACTGATAAACAAGCTCGGCTGAAATATGCCAAAGGTCATATTAATAAGCTAGAAACGTCCTGAAGAATGGTTTTATGGTCGGATGAGAAGAAACTGGAGCTTTTATAGAATAGAAGAATTTGCTGCCAACTGTTAAACATGTCGGTGTCAGTATTATGACTTGGGGTGCTTTTTTCTGCAGCTGGAACAGGCAAAATAGTACACATTGACGGCACAATGGACCCTGAAAGATAGAAAGCAAGGTTGAACGAAAGACCCTTGGCTTCGGTTCGAAAGTTGATTTTAGGCCGGAACTGGAACATCCAACAGGACAATGATTCAAAAGCATCAAAGAAAATTCACAAAAAGAATGGGTCCAAAAAATAAATTTCATGTCTTGAAATGGTTCAGTCAAAGTCCCGATCTATAAATCCAATCGAAAATCTGTGGTAGACGTTAAAGAAGACAGTACATGCGAGAAACACAGGTTATGTCGAACAATTGTGGGAGTTTTGCCAAGAAGAATAGTCAAAAATCGGCACTCACTAATGCCAGAAAACTCTTAAAGATTATAGAAAAACACTGGTTGACATCGTAACCTCAAAAGGAGCAGTCACCAAATATTAAATCTAAGGTTCTCTTACTTTTGTCCATCTTAATATTTAAGTTTTGATTAATATTTTAATTCCAGCTTGATAAAAAAAAAAATTGAAAGTAGTTGTAGTTCGTTTAGTAAAGTGTTTCTTAATAAATTTTAATAATATAGTTTAATTAAGACTTGTTGATTATCTGGAAAAAAAAAGAGATAATTTCTTTTAATATCGTTTTAGGGATTTACTCATTTTGTACAGCACTGTAGACACACACACACACATACATACACACACACATACACACACAATTATTTAAGCTTCATCAAGGAATGAAATATGGAGAAGAAAAACAAATTCGGACATTTTTTTTTTTTTTGTGTTGTTTGTTTTCCATTGGTTAAGCAGGCCTAAATATATATATATATATATATATATATATATATATATATATATATATATATATATATATATATAAAATATTTGGAGGTACAATTAAATTAGCGAGGGACAGTTAAAATAAAATATCCCCCAACAGATTCAGAGACCTTATAAATTCTTTCTGCCGGCAGAGAGAAGGTTTCCTTAATCCTATACAGACCGATTCCAAAATCTTCAAATGATTGTTGGAATCGGCTGTATGAATAATTTTAAACCACTCTTTTTTAAACAACTTGGCGCAGGCTATATTCTCAACTAAATGTTGAGCAATAGCCGATTCCATATTCATGGGGGGTGGGGAGATAGCATATTTATTTACACGATTATTTCCCCTCCCCTCGTTACAAGTATATATACTTGTTTGTTATTTTAGTGTGTTTCCCCCCTCTTTTTTGCTCTTCAATATCGTTTATATTCTTTTCGCTAATCCAACGATTGTCTCCTGATGAGATGTTGGCTGAAAGGGCCCTAGAGACTTTTAAAATTAAAATCAATGCATTCCTTGTTTTTAAAACTATATATATATATATATATATATATATATATATATATATATATATATATATAAAAAAGTGAACATAGAAATCAACACTTAGAGGCGACAGTCTGTGTCATGCTAGATGCAATCGCCAGGCCATATATATATATATATATATATATATATATATATATATATATATATATATATTATGATAAAAGAGAGAACACTAACACAATCCGGTGTTTTTATTAATATTTTTATTTTTACAAAACAGTGCTCAATGCAAATTTACAGAACATAAATATTATAAATTAACTGATTTAAAAATATGGTGCTATTGCTACACAGGAATTACCATGTTTCAAAAACAGAAACTAAAAACATCAAATTCACTTATAGAATTAAATTAAAGCCCCTAATTCTGTTTCATTTTCAAGCGAATTTTGGAATAACTTATTTTGAAATTTACAGAGTTTTATAAGCACATACATTCATAATATTTATTTCCAAGGATACGGAGAAATCCAATCATTTTGACAAGGGGCGGTAGCGTGTTTATTTATACTGCCGACTATTGTATCAAATATGAGTTACTTTTGAAAAGAGGTTAAGTCTAGGAAGGGTAGGCGTGCCTTTTTCAAGGAATTATAAATTCGCTTTAAATCAGTTAATTTATAATATATATATATATATATGTGTGTGTGTGTGTGTGTGTGTAATGTTTTAAATTGACCAAAAAGTAGTTGTTTTGTACTTTAAATAAGAGAAAATTACTAAACATGGTTTTAAAAAGTGACACATTTTTTTATTAGAAATTTGATTATGACAAAAAGAAAGAAAGCGTTTTATGATTAAATTTTACTCTCGTCAAAATATCCTCCTTTAGCCTTGATTACTGCAGCACAAATCTTTGACATTTATTGCAACAAAGTTTCGCAAAGTTTGTTTAGTAATTGATTCCATTCTTTCTTTCAATGACTATAAGAACTCTTTTTCAGTTTTTTTTTTTTTTTTCAATATTCTCTCAAGTTCATCCCATGCTAATTCTGGGAGTGGCTTCAAAACTGTGAACTCATATATATATATATATATATATATATATATATAATACAAATTGGTAATTAGTAGGCATAATTCTAATGAGAACATTAATCCAAAGAGAGGTCAATGTAAGAACACAGTAATATCAATAATAAGTACAGACGATCCTGAAGTAAATTATAAGGACTGTCTCTAGTTATATATATATATATATATATATATATATGTAAGTGAACATTGACGTCAACACTCAGAGGCGACAGGCTGGACGCAATCGATTGCGTCCAGCATGAAACAGCCTGTCGCCTCTGAGTATTGACTTCTATTTGATATTTCCATACTATCTATTTCTGATATTGAGCACTTTATCCCATAAATATAGCACACTTTAAAACTATATTTCTTCATATATATATATAGTGAACTCTCCTGGCGTATTCGACGTATGAGTGTCAAGCAACCGACAGGCCAGACACCAGCACATATGATTTGATTATAGTGGTAAAGGCTTTGTGCAGAACCAATATTAATAACGAATACAAAAACCTGGTACAACACGCAGGTTTTGAATTCAGAGTTGTCCTTCTCCTAAAACCAGTTGCCATCCAACCCAATCTGTCTTGCTATTTACCCATAACTGGAGAGAGAAGAGGATTCAGACCTTTCGCAAGGGTATTAGGACGTAAGTGAATATAATGGATTCGACTGGAATTCGAACTCGGCTCTCCGATTCCTCAATCCGAACCGCTATCCTACGCCACCGTAGCACACTTAAGTTCGTGTAGTTAAGACACCACGTGCGAAAAAGCTCGTAAAAGCAGTTGCCATGAAAATTTAAGTTGAATTGACAGTGGTAAGCCACGTCATGTCGGTGAGAAATTAACTGGATACGAGATGCCTGGTCAAGATTGATTTTTTCCTGTAGCAGGTTGCCATTTCTTTCTAAGGCTGTAGATCCCGGTCTGTGCTGCTATTTACCCATAGCTGAAAGGAGAAAGAGAAGATTCATACGTTTTCCAAGGGTAAATTAGCACGTAAGTGAATGGAATGGATTCGACTGGAATTCGAACTCGGCTCTCCGATTCCTCAATCCGAAGTACTATCCACTACTCCACCGTGTGTCCCGTGTGTGTAGTAGCAGTAGTAGTAGTAGTAGGCATCCATTTTTATCGCGAGATAATTGTAGTACCCTGTTTGTTCAAAAAGTCGGTCCTTTTGTTAGCAACATCTAGAGTGGTTTGACAGTCTCATCTTTACATGGCGAGTCTCTTTCTGGATGTATGGCTGAAGAAGCAGAAATGAGAAATGAAGATTTGGGATTGCTCTTTTTATTATTTATACAGTGTAACCCGGATATAAGAGAGTTGTCGGGACCGGAGAAGAAGTCTCTTATGTCCGGGTTTCTCTTATAACCGGGTTTGGTCTATTTTGTTTACATTAACACAGGCTCTAATTTGGGACCAGAGAAAATCTCTCTTTTATCCGGGCTTCTCTTATATCCGGGTTTGGTCTATTTTATATACATTAACACAGGCTCTAATTTGGGACCAGAGAAAATCTCTCTTTTATCCGGGTTTCTCTTATATCCGGGTCTCTTATATCCGGGTTACACTGTATCATTTTCCCATATACAGTGTAACCCGGATATAAGAGAGTTGTCGGGACCGGAGAAGAAGTCTCTTATATCCGGGTTTCTCTTATAATCGGGTTTGGTCTATTTCGTTTACATTAACACAGGCTCTAATTTGGGACCAGAGAAAATCTCTCTTTTATCCGGGTTTCTCTTATATCCTGGTCTTTATATCCGGGTTACACTGTATCATTTTCCCATGTACAGTGTAACCCGGATATAAGAGAGTTGTCGGGACCGGAGAAGAAGTCTCTTATATCCGGGTTTCTCTTATAATCGGGTTTGGTCTATTTCGTTTACATTAACACAGGCTCTAATTTGGGACCAGAGAAAATCTCTCTTATATCCGGGTTTCTCTTATATCCGGGTCTCTTATATCCGGGTTACATTGTAATATCTATGTTTTTTATTCTGTGGTTAATTACATTTGTCTATACACACTGACACAGACAGATACACCCACCCTCAAACACAACCATCCCCACGCACGCATATATATATATATATATATATATATTACAATGATTTTCACCATGCACAAGGCCCAAGAGCCACTCGAGATAGAGGATTACAAAGTAAGAAAAAAGTTTGATTTTATAGGAATAAATTCCATTTATCCATTTTAATGGGTGAAAAAATTATTTGTACAATAAATAAATTTCAGATTTTAAAACTTTTAAATTGCTTTAATACTCTAAATTATTCAAGTGGAATATTCTAGAATGTTTCGATAATGTTATTAGTAGTTATTCTCAGCCTAAACAGAACACTCTGTAATTGATATTCGTGCAAGAAGGTTTTCATCATGTCAATAGGAAAAAAATTGACAAATTCGTTAAAAAGATCTGATTATTAAGGTCTGGAAAGAAGGTAAAATTGACAAGAAAATCTCAGTCAGTCCCCAGATTTAAACCTAACACACGCATTATTTACATTATTCGGACTATTGTCCTCATCTTTGTCGCCATATTTATTACGACGTTTCGGCCGTTGTACGCTCCGGCCTTCCTCAGGTGGTTGGAATGTCGAACTGAACCCTTTATTTCGCTCACTGGGGTAGACTGTTCTAGTTCTACGTGCCATGTTTTTGATGGATGTCAGTTATCAGTTATCTCCTGATAATTTCCCTCTGAACTAGAACAGCCTACCCCAGTGAGCGAAATAAAGGGTTCAGTTCGACATTCCAACCACCTGAAGACCCCGGAGCGTACAACGGCCGAAACGTTGTAATAAATATGGCGACAAAGATGAGGACAATAGTCCAAATAATGTAAATAATGTACATAATACTTCATCTCAGAAATATAGACAGATACTAACACACGCATATATATATATATTACAATGATTTTCACTCTGCACAAGGCCCAAGAGACACTCGAGGTAGAGGATTACAAAGTAAGAAGCACATTTTATGGGAATATGTGGGGAGGATAACGGTTCACACTAGATGTGTGAGTCTGTCTGTGTGAGTGTGAGAGAGAGAGAGGGTGGGAGAGAAAGAGAGCATACATACATTTCCTTGAATACGATTAGTCGAATAAGCAAGCCGATAATCGTAATACACACTGTTTAAAAATAAAATGGGGCCTCTATTTCAAATACAGTATTCATTATATATATATATATATATATATATATATATATATATATATATATATATATATATAGGGGAATAAATATTCGTACACATAGTAATTTTTAATTTATTGTATTTCCAACTAATGAATAAACATACTTTTCATATAATTAACTGTACACAGATGCATAATAACTAAATATGCATAGAAAACAGAAAAAAAAATTGATTTAATAGAAATAAATCCCATTTATCCATTTTAATGGGTGAAAAAAGTATTCATACAACGCAAATTTCAGATTTTAAAACTTTGAAATTGCTTTAATACCCTAGATTATTCGAGTCGAATATTCTAGAATGTTCCAATAATGTTTTCAGTTTTCTATGTAAATTTAATTATTATGCATCTGTGTATGTTCAATTATATGAAAAATATGTTTATTCATTAGTTGCAAATACAATAAATTAAAAATTCGCATATGTACGAATATTTGTTTCACCCAGTGCACGCGCACGTACACACACAAATATATATATATATATATATATATATATATATATATATATATATATATATATATATATATATATATATATATTGCCTGAGACAAACGCTGCTGGTGGCGCCTGGGGTGGCGGTCCAGCCATAGCCACCGAAACCGTGAGATCACCCTGGTCGGCGGCTGATGAAGACAGGGTATCGCACGTGCTAACACACGTTGTATGTTAATATATATATATATATATATATATATATATATATATATATATATATATATATATCGACTCTCCCGTCGCGTTCGACGTATGAGGGGTCAGGCCGATAAGTCCCCAGGAAACCAACATCCCGACACCGGCACATGAGATTTGTTTATAGTGGTGAAGGCCTTGTGCAGGACCAGCCACACTTTTTGGAGGGACGAATACAGAAACATGGTGCACCGAATGCATGCCACAAGGTTCCCAAACGACCCTCCGCAGGTTTTGAATTCAGAGTTGTCCTTCTCCTAGACTAGTTGCCATCCAAGGCTATAGAAGCCAGTCTGTCCTGTTATTTTACCCATAGCTGGAGGGAAATGAAGAGGATACATACCTTTCCCAAGGGTATTAGCACGTAAGTGAATGTAGTGGATTCGACTGGAATTCGATGTTAAAATATAGATAGATAGATAGATAGATAGATTATTTCAAATAATTTTTATTTCCCAAGTACTTTCAGTCTCATCTGAGACCATATTTAGGGGGTTAAATATATATATGGATATGTCTGCAGTAGCTCCGTAAATTCAAAACATTTTTTCGCTGTTCGTTTACGGCGTTTCAAATTCGAAATTTTTCTCTCAGTTATGCAAGGAAAGTAACTTTTGTAATTTATTTTAACCCCCTGAAGATGGTCTCAGATCAGACTGAAAGTACTTAGAAAAAATACACACACACACACACACACATATATATATATATATATATATATATATATATATATATATATATATATATGAACAACAGACACTTTAAGGTACCATAATAATTTATTTCACCAAAATCCTTTTTAGAGGATTCCGGATCATCAGGTAACACTTCCAACAATGAAATGAGATGAAAAATTTGATTAGGAATTGATGGGTAGTGTAATTTATGTAATTAAACAGGGAGGGTGAAGGTGACGGTTAAAGAGACAATACAAAATATAGTGAGGGTTAAATTTACATCTCTCTTAAATAAGCTTTAAATTGGGGTAGGAGGAGTGACCTAACCCTGACCTATTTATGTGGTAAAAGAAAAAATTTATTGAAATAAAAGCGTGGATGTTGTAGGAGATGATAGTCAGCCCTTGACTTCTGTTATAAATTATAGGCATTTAAGGATATTTGTGGAGATTTCATAATTTATTTTGTTCAGGTAAGATTTCAACTGTTTTATGTATAAAGCTTCAAGAATTTTTAGTTAAGGAACTTAATGTGATATATATATATAATTGCTTTTCTATGCATATTTAGTTATTATATGTGTGTGTATATATATATATATATATTTACCAAATTCTTCATAACTTATATATATATATATATATATATATATATATAGATGTAAGGAACTTTATTCCTATATTTCATTTTCTCACCGAGATCAAGTAATGTTATTTCCAGGCAATCAAAACGGTATAATCCGTTATTTATTAGGTATTGGCAGGGCGTAACGATCGTGCGAACTAACGAAGGTCGGGGCAAGCACAATTATAATAAGATTTTTTTATTTCATGGTCAAATGCTTTGAGCGCTTGGGGTATGAATTTGCTAAGTATGTCGGTATCAATAACACATTTGTGAACCTACTTCTCAGCGGATACAGTGAGTCATTTATAGTTAAAACACGCACATACACGCATTACATATATATATATATATATATATATGTGTGTGTGTGTGTGTGTGTGTGTGTGTGTCATATATGTGTGTCAGTAGAACGTAAGTGTTCTAATTTACGAACGGCTTTTATCGACATTTTCCAAGAAACGTTGGCGCAGTTGTTTGCAGAAATTCTTTCAAAGAGAAAAAAAGAAAGATAAAAAAAAGAAGCTGGAAATTTATTTCCCGACACTGCAAATCCTGTTCCGAGTGTCTGTATCTTCGCATTTTCTACCTTATCCCTTCCAATCTTCGTCGCCCAGCCATGCTTTCATTTAAACGTTATACGGAGATGAACTGTCGAAATAACAAAAGTGAAATAAATTAGTCGAATAAGCAAGTCGATAATCGTAATACACACTGTTTAAAATAATTGCTTTTCTATGCATATTTAGTTATTACGTATGTGTGTGTGTGTATATATATATATATATATATATATATATATATATTTACTAATTTATTTTAATATATTGTGTACATTTAGGCAGCAATTTTTCATTAATGCATGTTTCATTAAATAATATAGACAAGTTTTGTCTATTTATCTAAAGTTCCTTTCATATTGTCTGATAAGGTTAATCGCATTAAGTTCCTTGACTAAGAATTCTTGAAGCTTTATACATAAAACAGTTGAAATCTAACCTGAACAAAATAAATTATGAAATCTCCACAAATATCCTTAAATTCCTATAATTTATAACAGAAGTCAAGGGCGGACTATCATCTCCTTCAACATCCACGCTTTTATTTCAATCTTTTTGCTGTATTTCAGGTCCTCTACAAGTGCCACAGGTAACATTGTAACCCAGCACTTCCTGCTGCATGACCGGGTCATCGACGACTAAATCTATTCCACCGCCAGACGTTTCTGGCGAATAGGGTGGCGAGGCAGCTAACAGCATTAAAAACCCTGAACTATCACCAGTCGAGATGAATAGATATTCCCTCAGGGAGACCCCATGCCTTGACCGTTTATTGGGCCTTACGCTCAGCCCAGACTTCAAGTGGGACTCGTACATACGATCCATCGCTAAAGATGCTGGGAAAATGGAAGGTTCTCTGTATCTCTCTAAGAAGTACCTGCCTGCTCTTGCTGTCTTTACAATAGCCAGATCGGGCCGATAATGGGGGGACTGCTTCCCAGTCTCAATAGAGTCCAAAAGCGTCTTCGCGTCCTTCATTTTCCACTCTGCAAAACCCTCACAGACGAGACGTCGCAAGCTTCTCGTTGCTCTATCGCTGTTTCTATGGGAATGGGGGGGTTCTGATGTACTACACTCTTTGGTTCTACCAGTTCCAGCCTCCGAGGCTAAAAACTTCCATGCCACGTACATAACAGCGAACCACCCTCATTACCTTCTTATTGATTTGATAAGTTCCCCTCAAGTAGCTTCTTCCCACGAACCACTGCCTTGTGGAACCGGCTCCTAAGAGGATGTTTCCCTGATCGTTATATATATATATATATATATATATATATATATATATATATATATATATATGTGTGTGTGTGTGTGTGTGTGTGTGTGTATATATATATATATATATATATATATATATATATATATATATATATATATATATACTAATTTATTTTAATATATTGTGTATATTTAGGCAGCAATTTTTTTCATTAATGCATGTTTCATTAAATAATATAGACAAGTTTTGTCTATTTTAAGTAAGATCCTTTCATATTGTCTAATAAGCTTAATAACATTATCGTTGAAAGACGAAAGGAAATCATCATATTGATACATGTTTAAATCCAATCTAAGCTGTCGGCTTACATAAGCCATTATCAAAGATAACAATTTCAATAAATTTAATGATTAACCTAATTTTTTTGACGAAATTTTAAATTTTTTTGCTAGCTAGATTTAGTGTAGTATATGCTTAACCTAATTTTTTTGCTAGCCAAAAAATTAGGTTAATCATATACAACACTAAATCTAGTATATCCAACTTAACTATTCGCAATGATTCTTCCCCTCCCCGTTAGCGATTTGCAGAAAACCAACATAGTTTACAAATTCAAGTGCCCTTTGGGAGATTGTATCTCCAATGGATTAAATAATATTTATGTTGGTCACACCACAAACATGGGGCTTAACTCTACATTTGAATGATAACTCTAACATTTTTAGGCATTTAAAACAACATGCCTGCCCGCGTACTCAATTCTGGAAAATCCTTGTTGACAACACAACTATACTTAAACATGAAAACAATAAACAAAAATTAAAAATTCTTGAAGCTATATGCATAAAACAGTTGAAACCTAACCTGAACAAAATGAACTATGAAATCTCCACAAATATCCTTAAATGCCTATAATTTATAACAGAAGCCAATGGTTTATACCAACGACTTCCCATACTTAATATTTCTCGTTTTTCACTCTCGTGACGTCACGAGCTGCGATGTGATTTTCGCTTCCGCGTCTCGTATATACGAGTTTGTCGGTACTTTGAAATTTTTCATGCAGCAAGGGCGGACTATCATTGTTGTTTCGTCCGTGTATTGTTTGATTTATTGAAATAGGTCATCTCTGATAATGGCTTATGTAAGCCAAAGGCTTAGATTGGATTTAAACATGTATCAATATGGTGTTTTCCTTTTGTCTTTCAACGATAATGTGATTAAGCTTATCAGACAATATGAAAGGAACTTACTTAAAATAAATAGACAAAACTTGTCTATATTATTTAATGAAACATGCATGTATATATATATATATATATATATATATATATATATATATATATATATATATATATATATACCACTTAAATATTATTTGAGCATAGTTTCTTTTTAAACAATATATAGAGTGTTCCAATAACCTGGAGCGATTTTAAATGTGAATTAAGTTTAAGCATCTAATTATTTTTTTTTCTTTTTCCTTCAGATTTAACAACAACGTTGTTTGATTGTTAATCTTTCCATGGTTGAAATTGCCAAAGACTTAAGTTGTTAATTCTGATAAAAAAAGAAAAAATTATTAGACGTTTAAAATCGATTCACATTTAAAATCGGTCCAAGTTATTCGAACACCTTATATTTATTATGACATTCGACCATCACTGATTGGATGCAGAACTATCACCAATCGGATGAATTGGTGTTCCCTCAGGGAGGCTCCGTACCTTGAGCATGATCGGGTCATCAACGACTAAATCTGTTCGACCGCCAGACGTTTCTGGCGAATAGGGTGGCGAGGCAGCTAACAGCATTAAAAACCCTGAACTATCACCAGTCGAGATGAATAGATGTTCCCTCAGGGAGACCCCGTTCCTTGACCGCCTATTGGGCCTTAAACTCAGCCCAGACTTCAAGTGGAACTCGTACATACGATCCATCGCTAAAGATCTTGGGGAAACGGTATCACTCCAGTAAGTACCTGACGCCTCTTGGTATCCTCTACCTTTAGAAGAGCCTGATCGAGCCGAAAATGGAGTACTGCTTTCCAGTCTCGATAAAGTGCAAATGAGACTCCGCGTCCTTGCGGGTGACAAATTACTTTCCACCCTACAACCCATCTACCTAGCTTGATTCATCTGAAAACGTTACACCATATTTGAAAAGCTTTTAACAATTACGTATCATTTACTTTGCTTCGCGTCGGCTCGAACGCTGACCAATGGAAAACAGGTCATACAATGCAGGCGTCCCCCAAGGGATCGCCTCTCGGCCCAACCCTCTTTCTACTTTACATAAATGATCTGCCTAAGAGTATACTCCGATCATTATTATTGGTTCTGATTTGGCGGCTCGGCTTCAGTCAGTTTCCCACCATCGCAAAGATGCTTCTCTTTGCCTTTTCTATAAATACTTCGTAAGTGTAAATTCTAAAATAACAGTTTCTTTTATCAGATTTCCCGCTTGTGGAACTCCTTTCCAGCTCCACGCCTTGCAGCCGAATTTAATCTGAAAAAATTTAAATGCAATATCAATCGCTATCTACCGTTCTCCCGATTACTCTTTCATTATTAATGTTTCTGTTCCTAATTTCTTCCACATTCTGTAACCCCCTTGGGTCTTAGTGACTTTACTGCCTTGCATGCGGTGATACTGATTTAAAAAAAAAAAATTATTTAAAAATTTCCTTATCTTCTCCGCCAAGACAGTAATAAATGCAATAAACTATTACATCCATTTTCAGCCTTGACAAAAACGAGGAACATTTTTAGAATTTTCTAGATTCCTAGTAAAAGTTATCTCTTGTCTCTGATTTAGTTGTGTGTTTTATTCGTTGAGTTATCGCAGTTAACTCCCTTGATTCATTTGAATTTATTACTCAATATTTGAAAAGCTTTTAATGATTACGTACCATTTACTTTGTTTCGTATCGGTTCGAACTCTGACCAATGGAAAATAAGCCATACAACGCAGGCGTCCTCAAGGGGTCACCTCTCGGTTCAATCTTCTTTCTACTTTACATAAATGATCTGCCTAAGAGTATACTCCGATCATTTGAGAATGTCTATGTTGATGATACAAGGGAATACAAAACTAGATGGCAATTGATCCCTCCTCTAACATGAATCTAACAGCTCAGGAGGGGAAAAACCGACTTGTTACATTCAATGCCTCGAAAGCCAAACTGGTGGCATTCCATCATCGCCGACTGGATCCAGAACTATCACCAATCACAATGTATGGGTGTTCCCTCAGAGAGGCTCCGTACCTTGAGCGCCTTAAACCAGCCCTCAATTTGGAACCAATACAAACGATCCATCGCTAACGGTGCTTGAAAAATGGTCAGTTCGCTGAACCGCTCTAGTAAGCACCTGATTCCTCGTGGTATCCTCTGCCTTTGCAAGAGCCAGATCAGGTCTAAAAGTGGAGTACGGCTGTCACATTTAGGCGGGAGATGCCCAGTCCTCACTTTACTTAGTCTCGATAGGTGGCGCCGCGTCGTCGTAGGCGACGAATTATTTTCCACCTTTCAACCAGTTTCTCCCAGACGAAACGCCACTCTATTGCTATTCCCATAAAGAGTGTTCAGGCGAACTACGCTCCTTAATTCCACCAGTTTTAACCTTTACAGCTAACACCTGCCATGCCACTCACATTACAGCGAACCACCTTCATTCCCTTCGTATTCCATTGGTGAGATTGTAAGATCCACTCGAACAGCTTCTTCCCACGAACCGATTCCCAAGAGGATGTTTTCCCGATCTTAACTTGTTCAAGTCTAGGGTTAACCGTTATCCTCACTACACATCCGCATAAACTGTACCCCTTATCCTGTAACCCTCTACCTCGATTATGTGTGTGTGTAATACAATGATTTTCACCCTGAATAAGACCCAAGAGCCACTCGAGGTAGAGGATTACAAAGTAAGAAGCACAGTTTATGGGGATATGTGGGAAGTATAACAGGGTGAACCTCGCTGTAAAAAAAAAGAAAAGAAAAAGACCTGTCAAAGGACAGATGAAACGTCTTATAAGATCAACGGATATATATATATATATATATATATATTCCAAAATCCGCTTGAAGATGAAACAGAACTAATGCTTTTAATTTAATTATATAATTAAATTTGAAGTTTTTAGCTTCGGTTTTTGAAACATGATAATTCCTGTGCAGCAAAGAAACCATATTTTTAAATCAGTAAATTTATAATATTTGTGCTCTGTAAATTGACAGTGAGCACTGTTTTGTAAAAATAAGAATATCAATAAGAACACCGGATTATATATCTTAGTGTCCTTTTCTTTTTTTTTTCTATAATATATATATATATATATATATATATATATATATATATATATATATATCTATATATACATACATACGCTCTATCTCTGATAATAAGCACTTTATCCCATAAATATACCACACCTTAAAACTATATTTCTTCATATATATATATATATATATATACATATATATATATATATATATATATCACATTATGGCACACATTATGAAATGGACAAAGTCCGACAATTATTTTAAGACATTTTTATGTTTAACATTCTTTTTATACTTTATTTTTTATTTTTCTCGGACATTCAGGCCGGTAAATGTTATTTAATACTGTTTATTATAAACAGAGCATTTACTTAAATACTTGTATCTATAAAAAGAATGTTAAACATAAAAATATCTTAATATATATATAT
>CAHIKZ030000716.1:1087500-1152500 GCA_903632075.3 Acanthosepion pharaonis | reverse complement strand
TCCCCAAAAGAAGTCAACGCCTGTACCCACGCGATTGGTTGGTCCCTGCTTTTGACTAAATCCAAAATCTACACACTATTCTGCCATGTCGATACAATAACCACACACGCACACACACGCTCGTGTATGTGTAAATACATACACAGAACAATATTTAATAAATCACAACAACAAAAAAAAAACCTTTTGTCTACAGTCGCAGTGATTTCAGCATATCTCCTGCTAATCAAAATCATAAAACAAATGTCAATATCGGGGAATAAGTTTAGAGATTGTTCTTTCGCACTCTGATTAGAATTTGGTTTTTACTCAGTTCCAGTTTTGTGGAATGTGTGAATTTTCTAATTCTTCACGTGAGACACAAGGGAGATAATAAAGATGGGAGTTCGCAAAATGCTTAAAATTGTTTGGTGGTAATTTTCTTTTTTCCTGGGTGGCTAAATCATTTCAAAAGGAAGAAAATATTAAGTGCTGTCTAATCATTGTAAACGTTAGAAAACGCGTCCTACGAACAGAGTAAAAGAAATTGTCATACAAGCTCTCTTACCTCGAAATAATTTCTGTATAAACAACATTTTCAGCAAGATGTCTATTATCTAAAGTTCTTTTTGTCATTATGTTAAATCCACTTGAATCTCCTGCTCTCGACATAATTATATAGAGATGAACAGGAGTGGAATATTTAAATAAAGTTCCTTATATACATTTTTATATATTATTATTATATTACTATTAATATTCTTATATTATTATTATTATTATTATTGTTAATATTTTATTAATTGTATTATTATTTATTTTTATATTTTTTCATATTATTATTATTAATAATTTTTATATTATTATTATATTATTAATTTTTATATTAATATTTTTTATTATTTTTATTTTTATTATTATTTTATAATATTTTTTTTTTTATATTTTTTCCATATTATTATTAATAATTTTTATATTATTATTATATTATTAATATTTATATTATTATTTTTTATTATTTTTATTTTTATTATTATTTTATATTATTATTTATTTTTATATTTTTCCATATTATTATTAATAATTTTTATATTATTATTATATTATTAATATTTATATTATTTTTTTTATTATTTTTATTTTATATTATTTATTTTTTTATATTTTTCCATATTATTAATTTTTATATTATTATTACTTTTTATATTATTAATTTTATTTTTATTATTTTTCATATTATTATTAATTTTTATATTATTACTTTTTTATATTATTAATTTTTATTATTTTATACTATTATTTATTTTTATATTTTTCATATTATTATTATTAATTTTTATATTATTAATTTTTATTATACTATTATTTTATATTATTATTTATTTTTATATTTTTTTCATATTATTATTAATAATTTTTATATTACTTTTTTTATATTATTATTATATTAATTTTTTATATTATTTATTTTTATTATTTTTTTATATTTCTTCATATTATTATTATTATTTTCATATTAATTTTTTATATTATGTCTTATTTTTATTATTTTATATTATTTATTTTATATTTTCCATATTATTATTAATCTTTATATTATTATTACTTTTTTATATTATTATTATATTATTAATTTTTTATATTATTAATTTTTATTATTTTATATTATTATTTTTTTATATTTTTCCATATTATTATCATAAATTTTTATATTACTTTTTTTATATTATTTTTTATTATTTTATATTATTTATTTTTATAATTTTTCATATTATTGTTAATTTTTTCTATTATTATATTATTAATTTTTTATATTTTTTTTTCATTATTATTTTATTATATATTATTATTTATTTTTATAATTTTTCATATTATTATTAATTTTTCTATTATTATTATATTATTAATTTTTTATATTTTTATTTTTATTATTATTTTTATTATTTTATATTATTTTTTTTATATTTTTTCATATCATTATTATTATTAATTCTTATATTATTATTACTTTTTATATTATTATTATTATTATTGATTATTATTTTATTTATTTTTATATTTTTAATTTTTTATATTATTTTTATTTTGTTTATTATTTTATTTTTTAATTATTATTTTATTATTATTTTATATTATTATTTATCTTTTATATTTTTTTCACATTATTATTAATTTTTATATTATTAATTTTTTTATTATTTTTATTTTTATTATTATTTTTTTACTTACTTTTTATTATTATTTTATATTATTATTTTTTATATTATTATTATTATTAGTGTTTTATATCATTATTATTAATTTTTATTATTATTTTTATTATTTTTATTATTATTTCTATTATTATTATTTTATATTATTTTTTATATCTTTTCAGATTATTAATATTATTATTATTTATAATAATAATAATAATAATAATAATAATAATAATATAAAGAGAAAGAAAAGGAGAATTAAAGAGAGGTATAAAGAGAATGAAAGAAAGAGAGACAAAGAGAATTAATTCAGAGCTGTGTTTTTTTGTTTTTGTTTTCTTAACTTCTTTAAATATTCCGGTACAGTTTTAAAAAATCTAATTAAACGAATTATGTTGACTTTAGATAGTTCCATAATGTGTGTGGGGGTGTTTTGTTTTTGACTCCGTTCGACTAATTTGTTATAATGTGAAATATCAGACAACCACAATACCTATTATTACGAACGCTGTAAGTTTTCTAACTTACGACTGAATTTTGACAAAGCAGATATAAGCTCTTGCTATGGAAACACAATGAATTAAAAAAAAAAACTTTGGGAGAAACCTTGCTTATATGGAATTTTAAAAAATAACACAGAAGAAATAAACGTCTGTGTTATATATTACCGCTTACGTTTTAAACGGCATTCGTTAGTAATACAGGGGGTCTTCGACTTACGACAGAGTTCTATTCCTATGACACGTCGTAACGATTTGCCGTCTGAGTCGGAACGTACCTGCGAAAGAGTGCAGACGCACAACATTCCAACATGGCGTACAACCAGGGACTTCCCACCTTTCTCACTCCAGTGCCATATGATGCCGAGGCAAACAGTGTAAGTCGAAACAAGATTAATGGGGATTGCGTCCTAACCACGAATCGTCATAGGTCGAGATTGTCGTAACCCGGGGACTTACACACACACACACACATATATATATATATATATATATATATATATGATAATGAATTCTTTATACGTTAGCGGTAGGGGCTGGTACTGTTTTCTTCTACTGATGTGAGGAGGGGACACACAGACAAAATTTAGCCTTACACAAATGGATAAAAGAACATAATTTTAAAAAAAAATGAATATAAACTTAAAAAAATAATTTAAAATTAAACAATTAAAAATGAACAAAGAACGTTTACATCTTAGCAGGGCCGGTGAGTATGATCTTCCGAAATCCTTGACCGGCATGGGAGGTACGCCTGATTGGGGACCTTGAGTAATGCTTTGTGATTCTGGCTAGCTTATCAAACATTTGTTGTTGCTTTATTTGTTTTTTTTCTACGTACATTTATATACATTACAAATTAAACTAAGCACAAGTGATGATTAAAGAATGAAATATTTTGACGTCATATTGGAGTTTTTTCCGTCCAAATCCGTGAATTTATTTTAGTCATGCTAAGTATCGAATAAAGAATGGACTAAATTAAATTTACTATTTTTTTATGCATAATGTTGAATGCCGTAAAATTATTCAGCTTTTTAGCAATCTACTCCAATAGCTTCATACCTCGCACCTCTCCCTATTACTGTTTCCCTGAGAGCTATAATCTCCAACTATTCAAATGTAATGTCAATCGACATCCCCAGTTGCCATGATCTATCCACTATCCTTCTCCTCATCCTTTCCTCTATCACTCCTATTTGCTCTTGCTCCAAATCTTCTGTAACCCCTTGCGTCCTAGTGGCTTCCCGCCTTGATCGGGGCGTTTAAAAAAAAAAAAAAGAAAGAAAGAAAAATTTCAAGTTTATGTTAAAAATTGCTGCAATACATTAATTTACTTAAGACCGGTCTCTAATTTATATTCAGATACATTGTATTTATTTTAAATTTTTCTACTTGAATCGTTCCCCTATATATGCATAAGATCCATGATTGTACATAATTAGGTTAGAATAAAATTTGTATTTTATATGAATACTACCTGAGGAAAATTGAAATGTAGTAGTACCATGAATTCGTGGAGGACACGAAATCCTTGCACCGACCCTGCATCCGAGTATGTTCAGGGAAAAAAAGAAACCATTCTTTTTAAATAGAATATTAACTAATAATGTCCTATAGATCTACTTTTATAAATGATATTAAATCAAATAACGCAGGACTTTAAATTTTGAAATCGATAAAACAGCTAGCATATAAAAATGTCAGAGACATGTCAAAAAGCCGCTCACAAACGAAAAAAGACGATCAATATATACATATATCAAAACGACAGGTTCCAGGAAAACGTCACGAAAATAATAAAATCTAAAATAAAATTTGATTTTTTTTTTTTTTAGACGTAGTAGAAAACACATTGCTAGGCATAAAAAAAAAACAATGTTCAACCACTCGTTTCTTGTGAGTAAATGCAAAAACATTCGAGTCTGTACCTCTTAAAAACAGACAAATACGAGACTTTGCAATAGGTTGTAGTCAGTCAAATAAGTAAGCTGACAGCTCGACGACACAAATCTACACAAAGGGACTCCCTTTAACCAAACAGATAAGCGAAGCGGCTAGAGATCAAAAGATTCGCCAACGACAGAAGCGGTATGGGAAATTGTCTAAATCTATACACGTGTATTTTCTTTCCTCCTGCAAACTGAGTAAAGACATTTACTAAAATGTAAGAATTTTTTTCTATATCAAACACGTGTCTATTTCAATGAACATTTAAAATAAGACCGTTTATTATGTAAAGACACACTCACAGAAAATTCACTTATACACATCTTTGCATGTAAAAACTTTCTTATAAGAAAAATGTAAGTAAAATTAAGTTTAAATTTTGCCACAATAATTGCAAGTTTAATTACTAAATTATTTCTTATTAATTACTGACGCTATTCAACTCCAGGTCGGTATTACGTCTACGACCTGTCAGTTCAAAATCACATCCACGAGGTTTTCTGTTAGTATAAGTAGCTAGATTGTATCCAAAGGCGGCTTGTCGCATAGCTTACAGCACCTGGTTATTCCCCAGGAGTCACCCACCTAGGTACTGATTAGGCTAAATGCCGCTATATATATATATATACTGGACATTTCCTGTACTGGATAATTTTGTCCTCTGTCCCGTACTAATCTTTCACTTGGGGACATCCCAAATGTCCCGTATTTTATTTAGTTCCTTTTCAGATTTCGTAATACAAACATATTTTTACTACCTTTGTACGGTTCTTGGTTGTAACTTTATAATTAATATACTTTTGCACAGATTCTCTTGATGAAAATAACCCAAATGTAACGAGGAGACTAGTGTCGTTAAAAGTTTACGCAAAAAATGATGTGTTTATTTCTCTGTGGTCTGTTTTCAAATAATTTCACATTTACAGAATTTCTTTTTCTTAACTTACATTAAATAATTCTGCTTTTATTTTCCTCATAACCCATTAAAATCATTACTTTATGATCTTAACTTACGTCTCTCATTTTATATAATATCCGTGTGTGTAAGTATATATATATATATATATATATATATATATATATATATATCCAAATCATCAGACTTTTTGAATTTGTAGGTCTGATGATTTGGATTGTGATTACGATTCCAGGGTAATAAATTATAACCATGGAATATTAGTGTTTGAGCATTTTATATTATATATTCTTACTCTGTCCTGGACATTGAGTTCTACCTGGATTCTATCCTATTGGGAATTTATGTATATATATATATATATATATATATATATATATATATATATATTGACCACTAATATTATCAATACACACACATTATATATATATTATATATGGTTGAATAATCTAAACATTATGTCTATTTATTTTTATCCTCTCAAATCCACGGATCAATTTCTTGTTGATGTTGAATTCGAGAGGACTAAAGTAAAATTAAACAGCCATATCTCTAAATTATTCAAGCAAAAATGTTTGAATGGCGATATACTGCCTATATATATATAATGGTGTGTGTATTTGGACAGCAATCCTTCTTTTATACAAGTTTCATTAAAGATGACTCCAATTGCGATTTGTATATAATTTTTCTAGTGTTCCTATGAGTGTTTACTGTTTTCTTTTCTGAAAATAAGATGTGTAAAAAAATTGTTCAAATGTTATATATATGTGTGTGTGTGTGTGTTTTCTTTAAAAAAATTATAATTTTAAACAAATTCTTAATTAAGCTTTAACTTTAATTTGAATTAAGTTGTGAGCATGTCAGTTGTCAACTGTGTTTTAAATGAAAACGTAATGTTTTTTTTTTCGTTGTTTTGTTTTTTAAAGGTTATGCCACAAACGGAAACAGAACATGTATTTCTCTGTTGATGCAAAAACAGAAAATTTTGTTAAAAAAAAAAAAAGAAAAAAGGAAAACAAAAACAGCAAATGATGAGCGCAAAAACAATAAAAATAAATAATATTCAGTCGGAGAGAAAAAATATGGAGGGAATCTTATTTTTACTACAGCCATTAAAAAACAAAACTGGCATGGGAGATAACTCTGCAAAAACTCCTATATTTTGAATTTTACTTAAAAAAAATATGATTTTCTCATTCAAAAAAAGCTGCCGGGTGAATATTATTTGGCGTGGAGATACAGAAAAAAAAGAAAAAAAAACTGAAAATGGATATAAAATTAAATTCTGATCAGTCTTCTATAAGTGTTTCAAGTCATTCCAACTTTAAACTTTGCCAAATGTAGATAGGCTAATAATACTTACAAATAACTCTTTAAGAATGCTATTAAAAATATGATGATTTAAATTGACTTTTTACTAAATATAATTAACAAAATTTTTAATTTTTACTAAGTATACTTAATAAAAGGTTACAACTTTGAATTTCTCGAGTTTCCCATAAAATTATTAATTAAGTAAGGCGGTTGGGATGGGGGGTCAACAGTTGTAAAAAAATATTTTTACCAAAACATTCTGAAAGAAATATTTTCTAAAATAAAGCAGAAGTGTTGAAAGAAAATGGTTATTTTTGTAGTTATTTTATAACATATCTATGTCATAATTTCCAATAAATTATGTTTCCTCTACTCTGTATTGAGCACTCTTTTTAGTTTTTAAGAATAGTATTTGTTGGTTATTTGAATTTATTCCGTATACACTTACAGTACACCAATCCTATACTTGGAGAATATATATATATATATATATATATATATATATATATATATATATATATATATATATATATGTATAAGTGTAAAAATAAATATAAGTATGTATAATTATTTATATATTATATGCGCGGTACTTATTAGAAAGCGCTCAATATCAGAGAGAGAGCTAACATATTTAGTTGGATAGATGTGAGTTTGTATCTATCCAACCAAATATATATATATATATATATATATATATATATATATAGTGTCAGCAAAATTTTCATTCCTCAAACTCCGAGAGGAAAAAGAAAAGGAAAATAATTTTTTAAGATGAATATTCACGTAAAAATAAACTTAAAATACTTTCATTTCGAATCGAACTTCTTTTTTTAATTCAATCGTCAAGGGTAGAGTGTTCTCGTTCCGTTGCCCATGAAAGGGGAGATAACTCGTATCAGTTAATTTCTGTCGAGTTTATTCACCTTTGTGATTAATGTCACTTGTCTCTCGCAATGAGCCAAAAAAATGTATTGTTTTTTCTCTTTTTTTTTCTTTTCTATCACTACCCGATCTAGAGATTGAATGAACGATTCTGTGGTAATAAAACAAACACACATCCCATCTCCCCTCTCGCTTGTAACCACCCATCACAATAAAATAAACGTTTTTCATCTCTAAAGCTGAAATTTTTTGTTACTATGACAGGTTCGGTCCTAAATTCCCAGGTTACCAACTCTGAAAGATATCTGAAGAATGTTTGGCTGCGGAAGTGAATATATTATAACAACAAAAATGAGGATATCACTACAAACAAATCATTGTAATTTAATAATGATGATAATTCCTCATTTTAAAAATTCAGGCAAAAATATACTGAATTATTTAAATTTAAAGGATTAATCCTTTATCTCTAGATTTAATAGCTGCAAATTTTAATTTTATTTTTAATTAGAATTTAAAATAAAACAAGTTAGATTTTTTTTTTTCTTTTTTGAGAACCAACAGATTAATCATAATGGCGAAAACGGAAAAGCATTTTTCAATAGAAATACATTTTCATATTTTTAAACAACTAGAGAAAAACATACAAAACTTCCGCTTGGGAACACCCCTCCAAGCAGAGCCGCAGAGAATTCGTTTTTACAATATTTCTTTGACACATTGTCGATAATAAAAGTATAACAATTCGGCTGTGATTATATTTTTTACTAAATTAACATTAAAAAAAAGAAAAAAATAAATCTGACAGGTAACAAGGTTCAAGGGAGGTAACTCTTCAGAATTGCTAGCTTCTTTGAAATGAATAATTTTTTTTCTGGCAAAAATCTTATCAAATTTTACAATGTATTTTTTTCATTTTTCTTCGTTTTTAGAAAATAAATTTTCTTAAGAAAACTGAATTCTTTTTTTATTCATTATGTTATTGCTACAGCATTTCGACCGAACTAATCTTCAGCCTACTTCATTAACCCGTAAGAATGAGAAATATTTAAAAACAAGCTAACAAATCATTTATTTTCAAATATGAAAAGAATAAAAATTAAATAATTCTTCGAGTTTCATTTTTAGTTGCCTTCTTTGGGCTAATATACAAAAAAAAAAGTTTGCTTTTTTTGTAAATCTTTTTAAAAATTAATTTAATCAAAGAACTGAACGATCACACCTTATAAAAACTTTTTTTTTTTTTCTTAAAAGAAAAAATTAAACATAAAAAAAAATATTGACTATTTTAAATTACTATGAAATTCTATTAAAAAAGAAAATTTAAATTCTAAAAATTCTTTTGTTATATTACAGAAAATCTGATCAATTTATGGCATAAAAACAAAAGAAAAAAATATATTGTGATTTTTAAATCAGCAAACAATTATTTTGGTTGACTAATTTTTTCAACAATTTCTGCAAGTTAGAATAACCGAACCGTTTTTTTTGTATATCGATTCATTCTTCAGTTTTCAATTCTTTATCTTTTTCAAGGAGAAAAAAATCCAACAAGAAAAAGTGATCATTAAAATAGTTTTTTCTTCTTTTTTTTTAAAAATATGACAGGAGAAAAGGGGGTCTAGAAAGAAGAAGAAGAAAAAAAGGATTAAGAAATAGAAAGAGATATAAAATATGAAAAAAGACAAATGAAGGGATAGACAGATGAAAAGAGGGAGATAAAAAAAAGAGAGACAAAGAGAAGAGAGAGAGAGAGACACACATCAGTGATCATACAAGAACTGATGTTTCAATGTGATATGAGCATAAGACGAGGAAGAAAGTGAGCAAGAGAGAGAGAGAGAAGGAAATAGAGAGGGAAGGAAGGAAGGAAGGAAGGAAGGAAGGAGAGAAGGAGAGAGGAAGGAAATAAAGAGAGGGAGAAGGAAATAGAGAGAAGGAAGGAAGGAAGGAAGGAAGGATAGAGAGAGAGGAAATAGAGAGAGGGGAGAAGGAAATAGAGAGAGAAAGGAAGGAAGGAAGGAAGGAAGAAGGAAGGAAGGAAGGAAGGAAGGAAGGAAGGAAGGAAGGAAGAGATAGAGAGAGCAGGAAATAGAGAGAGGGAAGGAAGGAAGAAAGAAAGGAAGGAAGGAGAGATAGAGAGAGAAGGAAATAGAGAGAGAAGGAAGGAAGGAAGAAAGAAAGGAAGGAAGGAGAGATAGAGAGAGAAGGAAATAGAGAGAGAAGGAAGGAAGGAAGGAAGGAAGGAAGGAAGGAAGGAAGGAGAGATAGAGAGAGCAGGAAATAGAGAGAGGGAGAAGGAAGGAAGAAAGGAAGGAAGGATAGAGAGGAAGGAAATAGAGAAGGAAGAAAGGAAGGAGAGATAGAGAGAGAAGGAAGGAAGAAAGGAAGGAGAGATAGAGAGAGAAGGAAATAGAGAGAGAGGGAGAAGGAAGGAAGAAAGGAAGGAGAGATAGAGAGAGAAGGAAATAGAGAGAGAGGGAGAAGGAAGGAAGAAAGGAAGGAGAGATAGAGAGAGAAGGAAATATAGAGAACAAAAGGAAGAGATAAAGAGAAAAAGATATAAACAAGGAAAAAAAAAAAAGAGAAGTCATAATAATATACAAAAATTAATTAATTTGTTAGACAATAAAAAAGAAATCTTAGTATAAAATATTTCAAAAATGGAAAAAAAAAAATTATTGAAATTTAAAACCTTTCTCCCAAACATTTCTAAATAAAACAAAAAAATAAAAAAAACATCAAACTTCAGAATATTAAATTGACAAATAATTTGAAAAAGATTTAAAAAAAAAGGTAATAAAAGGGTACTTATGGGTTATTAGTCACCACTTTTTGTAAAGTGCCTTTCTTGTAAGTTATCTGTCATCACCTTTTAGCCCTTTGACCACTGCTTTACCAGTGGTAGAGAAAAATGACTTAATGTCCAACCACCGGTTAAACACTTGTGACTATTTTTATATCTACTGTAAAACATTACATACCAATTATTTGCAAATTTTGACTCAAGAGTTCAGGCAGAACAGTTAAAATTGTTCAGGAATGCAGGGTTCAAAGGGTTAATTTACATATTGGTGATGTTTTATAAAGTTAGATGTGGTATTCAAAATATTTTTTAATTTCATTTTTTTTTTTTTTTCAGACTGCTAATACCACTTCTACTGTAGCTGCAGTACAAATGGCGTCCCTATGACCCTACGGGTCAGGGGGGGGAGTCTTTGTGAAAGTATATTTTTGCACATCTGTTTTAGGGAAAATGTTGTAAAATTAACTTATAAAGTGGCAATAGATAACACCTGATAAAGTTTTAATTAAATATGCAGAATTACTTTGGCAACACAAATCTTTATTCTTTTAATAAGTTTGGAAATTTAAATTCTGTGCAATTAGTTATGTCTTGCAGCAACACAGGCCCTTCTTGTCAATTAAAACTTATTGTTAGAGTCTTCTCCTCAGTGAGAACACATATTTCCTCATGAGAAAGAAAAGAAATTTTGTTCGTGAAAACATCCTACTCGGATTACTAAATATGCAATTTGAGTACGGAAAACTGTTAACAGACAAACAAATACTTCACAGTCCTATTTGTATTATTGAGTCATTAATTAATGTTACAAATCTTTTTAGGAATTAAACTCATCGGTACATAGGTATAGAAAAAATAGGCTAATAGTGTACTTAAATGCTTAAAGCTATTTTATATAAAGGTATATTTATTTTTTTTGTTTTGCTATGTTTTTTGATGTTTGGTTTTCAAATGGCAGGGTGGGGCAGAGATAATTTTTCAATGTATTTTTTTTTAAATCAGAGAGAGAGAGAGAGAGAGAGAGAGAGAGATATTCATTTCCAAAAATGAAAAATGTTAAAAAAAAAAAAAAATAAATTAATAAATAAATAGGTGTACAAAACATGCATTTTTTTTTGTTTTTTTGCCTGAGATGTTTTAGGAAAATAAAAAAAAAAGAACAAAAAAAAAATTCTTCTCAAAGTTATCCCAAGTTTTCGACACTACAAAGACAGAGAGAAAAAAAAAACAAAAAAAAAACAACCCTAATTGGATTAGATGTAAAAATGAAAAAAAAATATTTCCAAGAATTTTATAAAAAATGATATCTCACAAGAGATCTTGGAGAGAAAAAAAAAAAAAAGAGAAAGACAGGAGAAAAACAGACAGACAAAATTATACCCAAAACCAGCATAAAAATATTAATATGTGTTATATATATATATATATATATACACACACACACACATACATACATACATACATAAATGAGAGAAATAACAGAGGAAGTAAAAATCCACAGTTCATAGCATCTACATTTTAAAAAAATGTGCCCAATACAAAATAGAGCAAAATATTATTATAATATTTTTATTATAATAGATGACAATAAAAAAAATTTATATCACTACAAAAAAAAATTTCATGTTTCGGTACTAAGATGGTACTTCTTCAGGCCATGGTAGATAACTACAATAAATGATATAAATGATTTATTAGGGAAATTTATAAACAAATGTTTACCTCTTTTTGTAAGTTAAAGGGGGGAGCATAAGATCAGAATAAAAAATATATACTTATGGGTATGTCTAGATTAAGCAATGAATGAAAGTTTTTGTGTATTGATGTAAAATGTTTTTATTGTCATTTATTATAATAAAGATATAATATGACAAAGTGGAAAAAGTATCATGCAACAAGTTTTGTTCTTTAGAAATTTAGTCTTTGTTCTTGCTTATTGCATCAACATAAATATAAACTTAGTCTGATGAAGTCCTAAAGGACGAAACACTTCACACAAAACCTTTTTCTATTTTGTCGAAATTCTTTAGCCTTAATATTGTACTTGATATATAAAAATTTATATATCATTATTCCATACATGTATACACACACACATATATATAAGTGAACACTGAAGCCAACGCTTAGACACTAAGTGTTGACTTCAATGTTCACTTTTATATTTACACATTCTCTATCTCTGATATTGAGCACTTTATCCCATTAATATAGCATATTTCTTAATATATATATTTATATATATATATATATATATATATATATAGATATATATAATGTCATGTTCACCCTATATAAGCCTGGGTTGGTTACATATAGAGTTAATGGAGCATCAGTATTAAAAGACACCTCATGATTAGACGCTTAAAACATGTGTTTATTGTGTGTGTGTATATATATATATATATATATATATATATATATATATTAAGATCTAGACAGTTTTCCAACCATTTTCTGAGGATGTCTTAAATAGACAAAGACTATTCTCTACCACGTAAACAAATTAAGATGAATAAATAAACGAGTTAAGGTGAATAATATTAAATTAATCATTATTATACCTTTCTATTGGAGATTTTCAAAGAAAGATTTTTACAAGTAAAAAATTATAAAGTAATATGACTTCCTTTTAAATGACCTTTCCTCACCATGCCAAAAGTTTTTGACGATTGTCAATAATAAAAAAAAAAAAAAAAAAAAAAAAAATCAATTTTTTAATTAGGGAGACTCAAAGCAACAAAAAATTTGTCGAAAGATTTAAACAAATTTTTTGCTCTTAGATTTTAAAAAAAAAAAAAAGAATTTTTTTTTTTTTTTTAAAGAAAGCAAATAATCTGGACAAACCATTAAAGAAGAGGGTAACCATTTTCTATGATTAGTACGGACATGGGGTGCATCATTAGTAGCAGAACCTTTGTAGCAAAGTGGTTGACCCCTGCTTTACTCAGGTAAATTGGGATACAAAACTCGACTGGCCATTCAACTCTTACACATGGTCCTAACAAGTCTCATGGGCACTGCAATAGCCAACGGCATCAACCTGCTGGCTAAGCAGTGTGTGTATAGTTGAAAGGGTTTTTCAACCTGACCAGTGAACGGGAACACCTTTCTCCAACCGACCTGTGCCAAGCGGTTATCAGCCAGTCACCAGGTAGCTGTGCCTCAGGGTTCAACAGCTTTACCAGTGGGCGGAGGAACTTCAGAGAGGAGGGATCGTGCAACCGCAATATCTCTTGTACAAAAGGAACTGCCAAGCCATTGCACTATTTTGCTTTGAATGTCACCATGAACCACAGCAAGTGAATAAATAAAGATAAACATGGATATGCCAGTCGACAAACAGATTCAGCGTGAAGAAACCAGGTTTATATCTACTTCCTGTAAAGCATGAATTCCAAGTGAAATAAATAAATATAGACATGGGGGTGATGAAAAGTATATGGCATAACAAAAACGAGACCAAAACAAACAAAAAAATCTGTTTGATTTTGATGCCAATAATTCAATAAATTGATAATTTTACAAGAGCATTTAACTTTAAATGGATCTGTAATGAGATTCAAATTTCTTAGAAACTGTTCTTTTTTTTTTTGCAAAAAGTTTTTGTTAATTGATATACTATAATTCCCTCTGTATAAGACATTTTTTTCTAAAAAATAATAAGCAAAATTAAGGGTTCATATTATGCACATCTACAAAAATCATTATTGCTTACCATTTTATAAAGTTCAAATCGATTGGCCAATGTTTTGCCAACCATTCCAATAAACAATATAAGAGTGTAAATACCGTAATTATTTCTGAAAGATATTAAGCAAAATTAGGGAGTACTTATTATACACATCTACAAAAAATCTTTTAAAAAAATTGCCGTTTCATAGGTCGATTTCAGTTGTGAAATGACTACTCACCACAAACATACGACAATTTGATACTAACATTTGGTAATTCCAACCCCATAAGGATATCAAATACAATCATATGTACCTAACAATGTTTACAAATGTAAAATAAAATAAGAATTATCATAAAACTAAATCAGAATAATTTATTCTATGTTTAAAACCATTTTTTGTGTAAAAAATACTGAGGAAATTTTCAAGGTCTCTCCAAATTTGTGCTACAGGTTCATGAAGAGGAACGACCTTTCCATTCTGAGAAAAACTTCAATTCCACAGAAACTGCCTCATGATCAAAACCAATAGATTTCATTGAATTGATTTCTTTGTTAAATATTTCTCAAGCCAACTTTTTTATTCCGTCTACTTTTTAAGCACAACTCGAGTTGTATATATCTAATCTGAACCTGGGCACCCCAAGATGGCGTAATAGTTAGCAAGCTTGTCTCGCTAGAACAATTACGAATAGTGAGTTTGATCCTCACTGGGTACCTCATACTTTTGGCCTTGTGCCACATCTAAGCTACGCTTGGAAAATCAATATCTAATCTGAACTATTAAGCAAACTAAAATTATGTATATCAAACTCAAACTACATACAGATCTGGTAGATTGTACATTCTATTGAACAAAACCAGGTCAATGCGTCTGCACAGTAGGCACAATATTAGTGTTTCCTTTTACAATCATGATCAGAAATTTTGATAAATATCTCCAATTACAGCGTGAATAAGAGTAGAAAATGCTGGCTGTAATGAAATTGGAGAAGTACCGTTAATAGGGTTTGATTACCAGACAAGAGGTGCATATTATGCATGAATAGAAGGATTTTTCCACACTTTCAGCATATTTTTAGGGGTAGATATTATGGATGAAGGCGTATTATACACAGAGAATTATGGTAAACCAACAAATATTGTCCAGTCTGGTTCTTAATTTTTTTTTTTTTCGATAATACATTCGGTAATATTATGCATTGAATTTTATTAAAAGAAATGATTCTTGTTTGACATTCATTTTTATTTCCTAGATAAAACCTAGAAAAAAATATAAAAATAAGTAGGGACAGTTTCAGATGGAAATTTTAAAATTTGCTTGGAATTCATTTTTACTTCATAGATACTTGGAGGCCAGACCCGCAAAAAAAAAAAAAAAAAAAAAAGAAAAGAGAGATAGGGCCCAGAAATTTTTATGGAAATTTCAATACTGAAACAATGCATAAAAATGTATTTCATGGCATCATGACAATGGTCGAACACTGCATTTCCTTAAATTTCTGGTCATGGTTGAAGAGAGGACTAAAAAAAAAAAGGAACACACTCTCCTAAAGTTGTACATCATAAATGCCCTCAGTGACATTGAAAAAGGTAAGAGGAAAAAAGATGTTCATTTTACAGTTTTTCAATGCTGGGAATGTAGCTTTTAGCCACATGACAAACCAAGATAGCACATCATTCAGATATATTAACCAGGTATGAATAAATAACGAGCAACAAAATCCTTTTACGAATCAAAGAATTTTATCTCAACTCCAAAGAACTATACTGGACAATTCATTATGCTTTTTCCCATTGTATAGTCATTCTGAAGTAGTTCTTTATCCATTCTGATTGATATACAAGCATTAGACCGTAAAAATATTTTTTTACCCTTTCATAAACTCAAACTTGCCAACATATTTCTCTCAAAAATATAGCAATTGAACAAGAATTTCAATAAAAGTCTGAAGCTACATTATAAAAAGATTTTTCTTTGTAACCGATTGAAAACAATTTTGCTAAAGTTTTTAATGATTCCTGTTTAAAATCTATAAAAGATAAATTACTTTAATATTATTGAATTACTTTTATTTATATTGAAATCATTGGTACTAAACTGTATATTTATACTGCAATTCTGATTGATCGACTTCGAGGAAATAATTTAAAACTTGTTATATTACCCAGCATTCCTAGAGAAAATGGCTGCCATCAGTGGCCAAAATCAATTAAAAAAAAAAGGCGCGGACATTTTTAATTTTTATAATTTCATTATAAAAGCTTAATGCTAAAAAAAAAATCTATCATTCAAATTTTCAAAGTAAATTTTTTTTTAATTATTAGATGATAATATTAAAGTAACAAAATTTTCTTTTTTTTAGTTGGATGATTTAATATTTTCTGTAAATAATCTTATATGGTTTGCAATTCAATAACTAAGATTGAAGTTGACAATGCAGGTAACAGCTTTTCACTGATACTGCTTGCCCACATTTATTTGTTACAAAAGATTGGTTCACTCATGTGATCAGTCTGCCTTATTTATTTTTTTTTTTTTTGAAACAATCTATTTATATATATTTTGAATTTTATTAAAATAAATTAATTATTGCTTGGAATTCAATTTTACTTTAATAAGATAAAAAAAATTTATAAAAAGTAAATAAAATAAATAAATAATAAAAAAAAGAAAAACAAAAAATATAATATTTCCCCAAGAAAGTCTAAAGACCCCCTAATATATACATAATATGTTTATGCTGTATATACTTTTTTTTCTTTTTTTTTTTTTTTACACAAAATATAGGTGGGGTGCGGTACTCAATTTTTTTTTTGTCATATAAAGCTAACTGCAATTTACTTGAACCACAATAAGCAAAAAAAAGTATTTAAAATAAAATTATAAAAAATACATTTAATATTTTGTGTGTAAATAAATTTATCTAGTCTTCATTTCAATAATTAAGATTTATTAAAAAAAAAAAACATAAAAAAAGATACATCAAAAAATTCTAAAGAAATGAAATACTAAATAAAAAACAAAACATACCAACTTAAAAAAAAAAAATTAACAAAATACATACCCAATAAGTTTATACTTGAATATTTGAAAAGCTTTTGAAATTATTTATTATATTTATTAACCAATTATTATTAACCAATTTGTTTCTACTACTTAGATACCAATAGACATAATACTATATGATTACAAAGATAAAATGTAAATAAAATGAATACGGTATTACTCAATTTATTCTGACCACAATAAGCCAAAATTTATTTAAAATAAAATTATCACAAAAATGCATTGAAATTCTATTTTATTGCTTTTTCCAAGAGTGCCTTTTTTTTGTTTTATAAACTATTCATTATTCCAGGGTTCGGTCATAATTCGAACAATAATCAGTCGCAGATTAAAACCATACATTTACAAATACTCTAATGTTAGAGCAGGAGTCAGCCAGACAGTAGATTGAACCCAGATTAGAACTGCACCCCAAATACATGCAGCTAGATTGATACAGATCTCAAGCGAGGATTTTAATGATTCCCTATATATAACAGAACATGACCACTGCGGAAATTCTTACTGTGGTCCAAAACAGAGCAAATCATGCTTGGCGTCACTTTACATGACAGGGAGGGAAACAGCTGGATTTGACAGCAGATTGGACTGAAGGACAATCAAGACCACCAAGCAGGGCAAGATTGGTTGACAACAGGTAGATTATTGGAGTGACAGAGAGGACACCAAGGCAATGGAACTTGAATTTGGAAATATTGGTTGTTTCTGTTTGAGTCTATAAGTAGATATTAATTGTTGTGCAGTAATGGATAGCGGCTCGGATTGAGGAATCAAGAGCCGAGTTCAAATCCCAGTCAAATCCGTTACATTCAATTATGTAGTAATACCCTTGGTAAAATGTATGAATCCTCTTCTCTCCTCCACTATAGGTAAATAGCAGGACAGACCGGGTTCTATAGCCTTGGATGGCAACTGGTCTACCACAGAAATAAATGGCAACCTACCACGAGAAAAAAATCTGCCTCGTCAGTCATGTATCAAAAGATACATGATCACCTAAGCATGTATCCCACATGACACATAACCGACTGACTGATCTTTCAGTCGATTGCATTAAATTCACTTACGTGCTAATGCTGTTGAGAAAAGCTATGAATCGTCTTCTTCTCCCCACCCCAGCACATAACTGACGGGTATATATCATTTATTTATGCGTTTTCTGAATATATCTAAAACTGCAGAGACTCTTGCAGTGGCCCACCTTAAAAATGGGACGAATCATGTTCGGCATCACCTTATGTGACAAAAAGAGCAACACCTGGATTCGACAGTAGACTGGAGTGAAAGACATAATTGAGATCACCAAGAAAGGCAAACATAGATAGGTCGGCCATGTCTCTCATCTCAGAGACCACAGGTGAACCATTTGTGTGGCTGAGTGGACAAGTCAGTGGAAAAGAACTAAAGGTTGTCAAAACGCAAGATGATCTAACCTGATACCTTGGCCCCACATGGCCCAGTATGGCCAGAGATAGGTGGAGGTCAACCAGAAAGTGAAGGACATAATCAAGACCAACAAGGATGGCAATGATACAAGGATTAGCCACATCTCTCGTCTTGGAGATAACAGATGGACTATTAGAGTGGACACCAAGGAATTGGTAAACAGAACTAGAAAGCAGCCAAAAGGTAAGATGGTTAGATGATCTCACCTGATATTTCGGCCCCAAATCTCCATGTATGGCCAAAGATAGGAGATCAACCAGGGTGGGCTTCCTCCAAGACAAGTGAGATGGCCCTGGATTTGGGATTTGGATTGGACATAATGGATATTAATAGCTTGCATGTCATACAGCCATATCATGTGCCAAAGTTAAACGTTAAGTCTGGTCAGGAACCTAGAAAGGGGTATCGCTTGGTGCTATAAGGTTGGATGTGCAGGGGGTGTAATGCTGTAAAAACTCAGAAAGAGAAATGGTGAAAGGAAAGAGGAAACTGAATTCTAAAGAAAAAAAAATTGTGGAGGATTGGAAAACACACCAGCCAAGATACATCAAGAGAAAAAGAAATTGCATTGAATAATCTAATACACCATGTCTATATTTGCAGTTTGTAACTGTTTATGCTGCCAGTGCAAGGGAGATAAAAAGATCTATCTCCCTTGCACTGATGATGCCACGTGGCAGTGGCTTTATTTATATACAGGCTACAGTCCTCATTTTTATTGTTGTTATCACAACGTTTTGGCCATTGTACCAACCAGCCTTCATCAGATGCATGCTAATCCGAGTAACCTACACGGAATTCGAACTGAACCCTTTAATCTACAATTAGATTGTTCTCATTCCACTGGCCATGTTCAAAGATATCTTGTCTTGCTCTAATTTAGCACTGCTCAGTTATTGCTTACTTTGGTTTGTCTGTACATAAACAACGATAACTTCTCATCCCAGAAATTCAGACAGGCTGAGACTTTGTTTTGACAATAGAAGACTGATTGAATGAAAAATGCAAATTTACTTTTTTAAAAAAAAAAAAAAAAAAAAAAGACAAGACTCCGTCCCAAAGCGGTTTGCTTTCCTTTATGCTGTTGATAATGGGTTGGTTGAAAACGTCTGTTCAGTTTTTAAGTAGAAAATTTACTTAATAAACCGAACATATTTTTTAGCCAACCCAATACATTATACAAACCCTATTTTGATTTTAAGGATACCAAAATAGTTAAATTTATTCATTATATTTGTTTTATTTTTTGTTTTTTTAATCATTTCACCCCAAGCAAGGTGATAATGCCCCTAAAACACAAGGAGTTACTAGGAATGAAGGAGAATGAGAAGATTTTAGTGAGGAGAAACAATAAAAGAACCCAATTCAAGAAGACAGAAGATGGCGAGTAACAATGTTTTGTTGACCCAATTGAGTTGCTGATGATAAATGTCTCCAGTGAGGGTCCTTCCATTTTTTTTTTAGTAGGTCCTAATGGATGACCCCTCTCATATTCCACCAGGCACAAAGCAAGGGCATCCGTGGAGGGAGTCCTGGTTTTAGTGTTTGCACTGGTTTCTCATTTTGTGATAACCGCCATCTTTTACAGCATTTGTTGACATGCAAAACCCATTTTTCATCACCTGTGACAATGTGATGCAAATATAAAAGATCATCATTCCTGGTTAAAGTGTTCAGGAAAACAGAAGATGGTGGGAAACCAGACGAGAGTTCCATAGACAATAAGAGAATTGAATAGCTATGATACCACAATTTAATTTGATTCATAAAAAATAGGATTTTATAGGGTCTTTAAATTTTATAGGGTTTTTTGGGGGGTTTTTTGCCATTTATACCTCTTCCGGCTGAGAAAAACAAAATAATATTAACAGATACTAGTTAAATACCTTAATAATATTTTATTATAAACTATTTGAATTTAATTCTACAGGGTGACTGAAAAGTAACTCAGTTTTATGTAAAATGGACTGTCCTGTCATGTAAAAATTATAGTTAGACAGGAGAGTCCATCATACATAAAATAGGGAGTTATTTTTATAATCACCCTGTATATTTTATCCTTAGGAACTTAAATAATATTATCATGAATTATAATTATGAATGTGTTATCACAATTTTCTTTAGAATAAACACATAGCCAAATGGTTAAAACATTTGTTTTCCAAACACGACCCGGGTTTGAATCTCAACATGGTTGATTTGTCAGGGAGGTGATTTCTTGATGCTATTTTGAGCCTTTTGAGTGATCGATTCATTCTTTCATTTTCTTTGACTTATCAACCCTTTAAAGGTTATTTAAAGCCAGAATATATTTTTTCGATTATAAGACTATTTCTTATATGTGGATATAAAGTGGGGGATCAATCCTATATTATAATAATTATGTAAAATGATCCCTCACTTTGTGGTCAGAGATTTTGTACATATGTGAATATGACAAACCCAATGGGAATTGGGCTCTCCAATTAACAACACTGAGCCATTATCCATTACACCACCCACACATCCAAGCTTACAGCACCTGGTATTTTCAGGCAGTCACCCATCTAGGTGCTGACCAGGCTCTACATTGTTTAACTTTGGTGATCATACAGAACTGGTGCTTCAACATTATGTGGCTGTAAGCTTCCAAACCTTGTGAATGAAGTTGGGTAGATGGAACCTTCTGAGAGCCACCGACAGTTGTGCTAGCATGAAGTCACAAGTCATCGTGACTGAGGGTTTGAGTGTACTGGCCTTGTTCAGACTGTTCATCATGCCATATAAAGTGGTCTCTCTCTCCCAGAAACTGTAACTAAGATTTGCTCAGTATAGTTGCAGTATGTGACACAGGTGGGATCAAACGCAAATGTGCCTGAGCAGAGTCAGCAATAGGGATTGCCCCTAGTAGATGGACATACTTTAGGTATACTAAATTTATTTTTCTTACCATCCAGCATCAAAAGATATACATTTTCCTCTGTACAAATCTCATTGGTTCAGCTATTTGAGTCACAAATATTTATTTTTAATTTTATTAACCGTCAATTTTTTTTTTTAAATTTCAAATTAACCAGTGTTTCTAAGTAGCAAGGTTGCCATGGTAACAATTTTTCTTAATTTATTTCAATTGTTCTAATGTTCTTATTGATTGAAATAAGAAAACAGAATTCAAAATTTAAGCATCCTAACTAGTTTTCCGATATTCCATTTTCTATATTATAGCCTCAAGTATAAACATTGCTAATGCTTACCTATAGCCTCAAGTATAAACATGGCCAATGCTTACCAATCAACATATATTTTTAAAAAAAACAGATTTTGACATTAAATAACCTAACTTGGGTCGATATGTCAAAATCTGCCAACCCAAGGCTCAAGAGCCACTCAAAGTAGAGTGTCGCTGAATGAGGTTGTAAGGAGGTAACAAGTGCTTATGAGGATATACAGTGGTATCCCTAGGGTTGCTGCCAACCCCGAGGCAAGCTGAAATTCAACATCCTTACAAGTATAACTTTTTTTTTTTTTAAATTTTCACAAGTAGGAAAACTGAAAATGTAGAATGTTTATTACAATATACAACTTAAGACAAGCTAAGGAAAACATTCGAAATCCTACATAAAACCTTTTTTCTCGGCTTTAGATCTGCAAATCTTTTCATGACAATTTCTAAACCTATCTTCGTTACAAGATCATTTTCTTTTGACAAAATAGCCAAAGAATTTAACCTGTCTTGAGTCATGGACGACTGAAAGTATGTTTTTATAAGCCTTAGTTTTGGAATATCCCAAACATGTGACATGGCAGCATGATGGTGCTCTTGGGCTTAATGGCACACCCAGGTAACTGCCCAAGGTACCAGTACCTTCAGCCAGCCCTGAGGATATGTAAGGTACATGACCCCTAGACTTAAGTTGGTTTAGTAATTAAAAAAACATCCTACTAGGAGTCTGTTGACAAAGTGACAGTTTTGGGAAAGAAGATGCCCAAGTGAAACCTCTTCCTTACCAAAGAAATACAATGGTGATGAGAATGGTTTGGTTTGTTTTATGGCATATCAACCTCAATGGGTCATTTAATGCCGACAACTTTTTTCTTTTTTTTCCTGGTAATATTGTTTTTTCAAAAATCTATTTCTGTTAATATTTTTTCTCAAAAATGTATAGCTGGCAACATTATTTTTGCAAAAATGTATTATCAGAGGCCTTGCTGTTGGACATAGTTTATCATCATACCCAGGACGCGTGATGATAATGTGTTGACACTAAAGTACATGGCATGTCATGGTGTGTCCTATCTGAGAAGATCTGAACTGGTGGAACTAAGGAATATAACATAGCTCGTTTGAATATTTGCCATGGAGGAATGGCCATAGAGAGAGAGAGAGTTATGAAAATACACAGAGAAAGAGAGAACTGTGAAACGAGTGAGGGAAATACAAAAAGAGAAAAAGGGTTATAAATAAATAGAAATCTATAGCAGAAGGAGGGTGAGAAAGAATAACAAAAACTTGTGCACTTTTACATGTAAGGTTTACAATCAGATGCTCTTCCTGACACCAAATCTTTTTTTAAATTTATCTTTAGGTCAGGTATGCACTTGACTATCTATGTGTTCTTTACTTAGATTTTTAAAGACATCCAAGCTTGCATCTTGGAGAAAGGAATCTCTAATCTATATCCAAATTCATTGTGACATTCTGACACTTGGAAAGGCCACAATTCTTGAGCAAGATGAAATTTGGGATTTCAAAAAAAAAAAAAAAAAAAAAAAAAGACTGGGAAGCAATCTACTGAAAGGCTCCTTCAGCTAACATCTTGGTTTCTTGAAAAAGAGAGTTCTCCGACTGAAAAAAAAAAATATTTAGGAAAGGTCATTATTTGGAAAGTCATTTGAGCTTGCAGCTATGGTTGACATATCTCTTTGAACATGACGAGAAATAAAACTTTACTTTATCCTTATAATAATGACATTTGCACATTTTCTGTAAGAGCATTTTAGCATCATTGCACTAAAAATAAATAAAATAAAATTTTAGAAAGTAATAAAATGAAATTTAAAAAATAAATAGTAAAGAATTTTTCTGTACTATTGGTTTCCAAGTAAAAAAAAAAAAAATACTCAAGGGAGATAACTCCCTTTCTATTAACTGCTGATTACAACATTGTGTTTCTTTTGGTTAAAATAAGTAGAAGCAAGAAAACATCCTTGAAGCTAAGTGATAAGTAATATTGGCAAAACAATCATAATAGAAATTCTATAAATAAATTTAAACTTTATTAATTGTGATGTTTTCTTTATTTAATGCTCAAGACATTTTACAGACCATGGCTGTTTCATAAGTGATCTGGTTAAAAAATCGTCAGTTGCTATTTGGAAGAGATTCTGTATCCATGGAAGCCCATGTCACATGAATGATATGTCCAGTGTCTTAATTTCTAGTAACGCAAAGAACACCAATCACAAAACAAAGAGCTCAATTTAATAAGTAGAGCAGAGTATAATTTTATATATATATATATATATATATATATATATATATATATATATATATATATATATATATATAATTAATTGATTTAAAATGTGTTTTTTTTAAGCTACACAGTTCTAACCATGTTTCAAAAATGGAAGCTAAAAGCTCCGAATTTAATTCTGTAATTAAATTAAAGACATTAGTTCCATTTCATCCTCAAAGCGAAACATGGTTAGAACTGTGTAGCTAAAAAAAACATATTTTAAATCAATTAATTTATAATATTAATGCTCTGTAAATTTACATTGAGCACTATTTTGTAAAAATAAAAGTATCTATAAGAACACTGGATTATATATCTTACTGTTCTTTTTTTTTTTTATTATATATATATATATATATATATATATATATATATATATATATATATGTGTGTGTGTGTGTGTGTGTATAAGTCTGTTTTGTATTACATGTTTAAATGTACAAACTGAAGAGGAAAAACAAAAAATAACCAGGTGAGGATATTAGTTCAATTGAAATTATTAAAAAATCAAAAAAAAAATCAAAAAAAATCAAAGAATAATCATTTAGTTTTTTTCAAATATAAAACTTTATCAACACCATAATTTTTTTTATTTTTAAATACTTAAGCAATTCATTTTAATATTAAGTTTCTTTGTTTTTTTTTAATTAAATGTTCTTTAATGACAAAAATTTTTAATTTAACATGACAAGAAAAAAAAGACAAATAAAAAAAATAAAAAAATAAGAGAATATATGACATGAAATATTTCAGCAGACGGACATATGCTGGTTTTGGAGTATTTCGTTTTATTTTTTATTCTTTTTTTTTTTTTTTTTTTAAATGTTTTAGGACGGATATGGAAAATTATAAAGAACAGTAAAAAAAAAAAAAAAAAATTAAAAAATAATAAAGAAAATATATTATCAATAATGCCACGTCTTTTTCTTGAACGATACATTTGAATAAATTTGTCTACCTATAATTTGAGATTTCATCAAATCAGTTCTTTTTTTCGTTTTTCTTTGAAAAATATGCTTTTGCATAATATTCACAGCAAATCATTGTGAAGGCTTTAAAACTTTACATTGAGCACAAACACAAAATCATTTTACAAAAATTAAAAAAAAAAAAAAAAAAAAATCATTTACCAACATAATCTAATACACATTAGAGGTAGACTAATTTCAACAAGTTAATACTTTTAACACCAACATTCTATTTGTAGGCCAACAACCAAACTATGGAAATTCCCCAGAGACTAAATAGCATCAAATGAAAATCAGTCACAGTTGTATGTGTGGAGAACAAAATGAGGTCAAGGTGCAAATTTCAGAAAGGAGAGATATTAATATCAATTGATGTTTAGTAGGAAAAAGCAAGGAAACAAGGATCTATTTTCCCTTTTTAAGAGGATATACTTCCTTAAAAGGAGAATGTGTATATATATATATATAAAATTTCATGTTAATGTCTATACTTAAAAAAAAAAAAAAAAAACCCGGATAGTACAATTTGCAGATAAAAATACATTAAAACAAATTGCTATCTGGGGAAAAAATTTTGAAGAAAAAAAAAAAAAAAAAAAAGACTAAAAAACATCAGAGTAGGCCGGAAAAAACCCCCCAAAAAACTAAGGATTTTTTGATTCCAAATGTGTTAATGGAATGTGTTTTCTTAGTGCCTAAGCAAATGAAAAAACAAAAACATCTTTAGTGATGTATTTTGTTCTGAAAAGTCTGAAGAAGTTCCCTTTCAGGTCAAAACATGTCACTAAATATTTTTTTATTTTTGTCATTCACTGTGTGTGTGTGTGAATATATATATATATATATATATATATATATATATATATATATATAAAAATAATTTTTTGGTGGTACAGAATTTAATAATAGATAGGAAAAGACAAAAATTAAAAAAAAAAAAAAAAAAAAAAAAACAAACAAACCAAAAAACAACCGGTTTTGTTCCAGAAGTTATCAAATTTATTTTTCTGGGAATAGAAAATTTAAAAAGCATGTAATTTTTTTTTTTTTCCTTCCATTCCATTTGTTAATTTAAATTCATTTTCATGCTTTTTAAATTTTCTATTCCCAGAAAAATAAACTTGATAAGTCCTTGGACAAAACCAGTTGTTTTTTTTTTTTTTTTAACTTTTCCTTTTAAAAATGCTTTATAAATTTTGTCTTTTCCTATCTAATATATATATATATATATATATATATATATATTTTATTTATTCATTTATTCATTGAACTTCCTGAAGACACCCACTGGCAGCTCAATCTGACATGTACAGATTATGTAGAGTGTGTTTGTTGGTGGCTGGTCTAAGAAGTCACTTGAGAGCGCATCGATGGAGGATGTCAATTGATTATAAAGCTGTAGAAGTCCATAACTAAAATATGATATTTGTGGTAAGATATGCGGGCCCAGAAGCGGTTTCATGCCACATTTTAAATTGCATGATAATGAACCACCCGCTGTTGGACCTCTTAAGTGCCCTTTTTGTGCCCTGGTATGTAGGTCCTCATGCTGGGCTAAAGAGACACAATCGTTCAGCACATCAGTAGATACTCCCCAAAAGATATCTAGTTGGCAACCATCATATATATATATATATATATATATATATATATATATATATATATGATAAAAAATATAGCTTTAAAGCATGCTATATTTATAGGTAAAAGTACTCAATATAAGAGATAGAGAGTATATAGAAGTGGATGCTAAGTGACGACAGGCCTTGAAGATTGTGTTTGAGCATGAAAGGGTTTTGACCTCAGTGTCCACTCATATATATATATATATATATATATATATATATATATATATACACACACACACACACACACACACACATATATAAGTATACAAAAGTAAAACTTAGCTGATGCACTTCATCCTCTGATTGGACTTATCAAAGCAAATGTAAGGATTTTATTTGCAACAAGTATTTATAAACGAAGTAAAAATGTTGCCAGTTTTGCAAAATTTCTAAATTTAAGAAACGCTCATAAATATTCATCAGGTTAACTGAAAAGTTTTGGTAAATTATGGCAAATTAAACGAAGTAAATGATGTTGTTAAACTTTTTGATACAATTAATATTATAATATTTAAATTATTTTACTATGGGATAAATTTATGTATTATATATTTTAAATAACAGAAAGCTATGAATTTCTTCCATTCGCCTCGATAAAGTTCATCAGCAGATGAAACACGTTGCTTATTCAGAATATCATTCATTCATATTGTCCTTTTACAAATATGTTTTAGTTATATCTGAATTTTTTTTTTTTTAAATGCATGCACTATATATATATATATATATATAAACCAAAGTAACGGTATAACCAACAAAAGAAAAAACAAAAGCTGATGTTTGGTTATTGAAATACAAATTTTGGAAAGTGTGTCTAGACATTTCAGGCGCCCCACTTCTATTTTGGACTTCCATGAGGAAAAATAAATCCAAACAGAAAAAAAAAAAAATTCTAGAAAAATCTATTCCAATTTTTTAATAGGGGGAAAAACTTTACTTTCTCATTAAACTCAAAACAGGTTAAACTAACATTCTCTCACTCTCACTCTCTCCCAGAAGTTTACATAAAGATCACTGCACACATTGCCCCATATTTTTCTTGTAAAAAGCTTGTAAGGTGTGGGTTATGTTAAATTTATTACATGTTTCCGAATGTGTAAGTTTTTCTGTCTGTGAGTTTACAGTTCAACGAGAGACAAACAGACAAAACAAACAAAAAAAAAAAATACAAAGTCCCTTTCATTCAATCTCCATGAGCAAATCATCGCCTTCAAGTTTCATGCCGACATCAGCAGAGATATTCTTGATAGTTCCTGCAACTGGTGCTGTGACAATCATTTCCATTTTCATGGCACTAAGAACAAGCACTGGTTGTCCTTTCTCGACTTTATCCCCATTCTTTACACGAATGTTCACAACAGTGCCAGGCATGGGAGCACCCAACGAGCCAGGGTCACTGGTAGCTTTCGGATGAATTTTGAGATCCTGGAAAGAAATGGTTAAAAAAAATTAAAAAAAAAAAAAAAAAAAAAAAAAAAAAATTACTTAACAAAAGAAAAAAAGAATATTCTTATTTTAAAAATACAAGAAAAAATGATTATTATTTCTATCCACTACCAAGTTTGTACATTTGCCTAGTTTTCTTTTGATTACTGGCAACACTTATGTAATGTATGAGGTTGGTGCAAAAATAATGACGTAATAATGTCGTTTTTTGATGTATTTTTTATCAAAAAAACGACATTATTACGTCATTATTTTTGCACCAACCTAATAGAATTGGGTTGTAACGAGAGTGAGGGAAAGAAATATTTATTTTCCCCAATTACCTTTCTCTCGTTATGGGCGTTGTTATATCCATGATATAACAACACCATAGTTCATGGACAGCATGGAAAAGCTGAATGGGAAAATAATAAACATACTTGGTTCCCGAAGAGGTTTATAATGCTATGGCGTACACAAAATTAAATATACGTGCATGTGTCCCACGCGGAGAAATTACAACATATGTAACAACAAATGGTGTGCAAGAAAGGGGAACCTTACTTGTAATATTTCCCTTATGGAAAACTGGAGTGACATCAGTTTCTCTATGAATCAGGTTATGCCATGTTGTTTTTCCCGTAAGGCCTACTGCTGTGGACAAGTGACATCCTTCTTTTCTGGGTTCTAGATCACAACTACCTTAGTCAATCTATCTCCTGATGTCATTCACCATCCATCACGTGATCCTTGTGACTATCTCAAGAAAAGAGAATGAATCACCATTTGTAACCCAACAGGGTCAACCCGACAAGAGACACCGAGTTGGTTGCATGTGGTACAGTAAGTACCACATTTGCCTGGTTCTCTTTTGATTATTGGCAACACCTTTTAATAAATATTACTACCTCTCTTGTATAATAGTTGGTAAACCTGCCTAGTTCTCTTTTGATTACTGGCAACACCTTTTGATTACTACCTCTGTTGTATAATAGTTGGTAAACCGGCCTAGTTCTCTTTTGATTACTGGCAACACTTATTAATATCTACTGGAAATACCCATGAGAATTTTATGGTTTTCCTATTTTAAATTTCTGATGATTGTTAATTCTTAAGTTAATGATTAAAGTGGCACATGGTGAGTTGCACAACTCTAAAATACCCTATTCTATCGTTAAATATTTGAATATTGTTTAAATATTGCAATAACAATCTGAAATATGAATGCTGGTTATTATTTTAAGAAGTGGGTACAAATGAAAAGATATGAAATTGACAAGTTCACTGAGGAGGAGAAATTGGAGAGCTAAGTTCGGATTCCAGTCGGGTTAGTTACACTTGCTTACACACATACCCTTGGGGAAAGGTATGAATTCATCTCTTCCCCCCAGCTATGGGTTAAATAGTAGGACTTGTATCTGGGGAAAATTATTGTTAATTGTCAGGAAATTGTAAATTCACTTGCCAAAAAAAAAAAAATTCTTACAATCCAAAGTACATATTGTGATTAAATAACCCATAAAGGGCGGATAATCTATAAAAAAAAAACATTTCACTGAAGTGAAGGCTATCACCTAGAACTGCTCAGTTATTGCTTGCTCTGTTTCCACCGAGTCTTACTGTACTATACAAGTCTATGGAGTGAACTCACAATTACTATATTTTTCTTTCTTTTTTTTTTTTTTTTTTTAAAATCAGAATCACCCCAAGCCATGCAATGCAGCCACTAGCAGGCAAGGGTTTACAACAAATAGGAACAGAAACATTATTAATGAAAAAGAAAAGAATAAATCAAGAAGACAGTAGATAGCAATTGACATTTCATTTAAATTTTTGCAGACTAAAGTTGGCTGGAATGCAAGGAACAGGAAGGAGGTTCCACAAGCAAGAAGTGCGAGATAAACTGTTAGCATAGAAGTCGTGGCTACATCTAGCTAGCTCAAATATAAGTTGATGAGATCTCACCATCAGTCTAGTATTGCACTGAAATTCATACAGTCTAGGTACCATAGCAAAGAGCAGACCCGAACAATTACCATGAAAGTCTTTATGAAAAAGGCACAGAGAGAAAACCTTATTATGGTGAACAAGTAACTTAAGCTGAAATGCCAGATCAGGACCAATAATATTGCTGATTCTTCTTTGGATTCTATCAAGAAGCTCCAGGTAAATAGCAAGGATACCGGACTATATGTGGCAGCAATATTCCAAACACGGACAAATGGTAGACTTATAGATGTGCAAGATAGATTTCAGAGAGAAAAGGTGTCTCACTCAGCACAGTGAAACAACTTTCTAAACTAAACTCACAAACAGATACTTTAATCCACGAGGCAATTTTCACGTAATTAGGAGTTCAATACCTGAACCGGGCGGTGTATACTTGAACTCTGTGTAAACACTATTTTGGCAAATACTGAGCAATACTAAATTGGAACTGAATGAGATATCCCTGGACATGATTAGTGGAATGAGAACAATCTATGCCTGTAGATTAAATAAAGGGTTCAGTTCAAAATTCAATGCAAGTCAGCTAAATCAACAAGCAACTGATGATGGACACAACAGCCGAAACAATGTGACATTTTCCACATCTTCTGGCATTCTGTTAGTTATTGGTTGTCCTGAATACTAGTTTGGGAACAATTTTCAGCTGGCCTTGAAACATGTGTCAAGCACCCATGTTTGCCCAGAAGAATGTTAACTCAAAATTTAACAAAACTTTGAGGATTTTGGTAGCAGGTTCTTCAAATTTGTTAGTCAATGTAATGACTGCTGAGCAGTTTCAAAAACAACCTTACTGATAGCAGGAAGCCTACTGCCTGACCAACTCAGTAAGCTGGGTACCATAGAGGATTAGGTCAGTCATCAGGGTACCTAGGAAGAATTAAGCCAGTTGGGTAGATACCAAAGTGCATTAGGGTCGACCGGCCGGCTGCCAAAGTGCATTAGGCCGACCGTCCGGCTGCCAAAGTGCATTAGGCCGACCGTCCGGCTACAAAGGAGCAATAGACTGATCGGCCGGCTACCAAGGAGCATTAGGCCGACCGGCCGGCTACCAAGGAGCATTAGGCCGACCGGCCGGCTACAAAGGAGCATTAGGCCGACCGGCCGGCTACAAAGGAGCATTATGTCGACCGGCCGGCTACAAAGGAGCATTATGTCGACCGGCCGGCTACAAAGGCCAGCTACCAAAGTGCATTAGGTCGACCGACCGGCTACCAAAGTGCATTATGTCGACCGACCGGCTACCAAAGTGCATTAGGCCAACCAGACGGCTACCAAGGAAGTTTAAGTTGGTCGGCCGGCTACCAAGGAAGACTTGGCAGCTTGGCTGTGTACCAAAAACGTGAGGCCAGTTGACTGGGTACCAAGGAAAATTAAGCTGGTCAGTTAGGCAGCTAGAAAGATCAGGCCAGTCAGTTGGGTATCTAGAAAGCTTAGACCAGTCTTGACTGTTTACCAAGAACATTAAGCCAGTCGGCTGGGTACCAAGGAGCCTTAACCTGGTTGGCTGGGTACTTTAGTTGCAAGAACATTTCTAAAAAAAGATATCTTTCTACAAAATAAAAAGGTAGGATTGAAAATTTATACAAGAACCCAAGTTGACATTTACAGAAAAAAAAAAAATGAAGTTTTTTTTTCTTTACATATTGGTAAGAATCGGTAATTCCAGCAGCACAAAGATACCGCATTTCTCTGCTGACAAATTGGAACTAACCTTCATTGCTTTCTCATCCATTATTCTCACAGAACGTAACTGTCCATTAAGTTCGAAGAAGACTTCTCTTCGTCCGTCATCACCAATATCACCAACTGCCAAAGTTTTGATGTGCAGTGTCTTTCCTCTCTCAATCTCCACCTACAACAAACAAAATAAGGTTAATTTTGTTGCACATCACTTTCTCTATCATTATTATACAAAGGTGAATCAATATTTTAGCTTAGAGTTAACTTATAACACAAACACTAAGAATTGACATTTCAAGGTCTTGAAAATGTGTGTATATATATATATATATATATATATATATATATACAGCAGGCGATCTGAATTTTTATAGACATATTCAGACAAGAAAAACAAAATTGGAAAAAAGTTAGATACAAAATTTTTAAAAATATTAAAAAGCAAAAACACAAAAACATTAGAAATCAAAAATCGACTATTAAAATATTTAGCTTAGAGTTAGCTTATAACACAAATACTAGGAATTGACATTTCAATGTCTTGAAAAAAAAAAAAAAAAAAATTATATTATATATATATATATAGCTTGCCTACTGCCTATAGACATATTCATCCACAGTAGAAAAACAATTAAAAAGCCCCCCCGCCAAAAATACACATTAAACCCACCCCACCCAAAAAAAAATTAAAAAAAAAAAAAAAAAAAACATTAAAAAAAGCAAAAAAAACATTAAAAGAGAAAAAAAACATTAAAAAGCCAAAAGAAAGCAAAAAAAAGCCAAAAAGAAAAAAAAAAAAAAATTACAAAGCCCCCCACCCAAAAAAAATTAAATAAATAAAAAAAAAAAAACATTAAAAAGCCAAAAACACACATTAAAATGCAAAACACATTAACAAGCAAAAAACAAACATTAAGCCAAAAAATGAACATTAAAAAGCAAAAAAAGTATTAAAAAAGAAAAACTATAAAAAGCAAAAAAAAAAAATTTTTTTTAAATTAGAAATAAATAATAATAATAATAATAATAATAATAAGAGTGAAAATGTCAAAGACGAACCTCACATTCTTGAGCCATTCTTGGTCCAACAAAGAATAACTTAGTTGCTAGGCACTCAACTGGTCCATATTTTGCACGGAACTCCAGGTAATCTGTGAGCACTTTGGGATAGAGAGCAGCACTCATGATATCAGCTTCATGAATATTGGAACCAAATTTCTCTTTCAGTTCTTCCCGGAGTTTATCAAAATCAAATGGTTCCATTGTGGCACCAGGACGGCCATTTATCTTGGGAATTCCTTTCAGAATCTGGAAGAAGCAAAAAAAAAAAAAAAAAAAAAAAAAAAAAAAAAAATAAAAATAAAAAAAAAATGTCCCTGCTAAAACGTTTACAAGAGGTATATACATATCAATTAGAACTTGATAAACAAAAAGAAATTATGTTTATATAAAGTGGGGGATCAATTCTATATTAAAATCAATATACAAACTGATCCCTCACTTTTTGGTCATGGAAGATACTATACATTTATATTCCAGAGAATATAAATAAATCTAAAAGACATGCCTGTGCAACTAATCAGTATTTAATTGATTGATTCATTTTTTTTTTTACGGCTTATCAACCCTTTGCAGGTTGTTTAAAGCCAGAATACATTTTTAGATTTTAAGAATTTTTTTTTTTTTAAGATAATAGTGGTTTAGTGATACAAGTGATATTTAACCCATAGCTGGGGAGAACAGAAGTGGATTCATACCTTTCCCAAGGGTATTTACATGTAACTAAATATAACGAATCTGACCAGAATTGGAACTCTGCTCTCCGATTAACAATTCTGAACCATCCAAGCTTACAGTACCTATTATTCTCACACTGTCACCCAACAAAGAATTGACCAGGCACAACATTGCTTAACTTCAGTAATTGTACAGGAACCAGTATTTTAACGCTATATGGCAGTAAGCCTTTAAAAATAAATATAAATGAAAAATAAATATAAATGAAAAATAAATAAAATTTTACTTGTACTCTATATATGGTATGTCTGGCCGCCTGTCAGCTAGAATGGCGAGCCAATCCCTATTACAGACACCAGCTCAGACGCATTTGTGTTTGTTCAACACCCACAGAGCCCACCTGTGGTTTATACTGCATCTACACTGAGCGGTACTTAGTTACAGTTTCTGGGAGGGAGTACATTATCTGGCAGGTTCAAGAGTGCTGACCAAGGCCAATATGTTCAAACCCTTAGTCACGATGACTTGTGACTTCAGGTTAGCACAACCATCGACAGCTCCCAGATAATTCTGTCTACCCAGTTTCATGCACAAGGCTTGGGTCAATACGTGGGCTGGATTTCAGGCACTTTCCAAAGGTGTCACACACCGAGATCTTCCTGACAAATCGACCATGGCGAGATTCAAACCCGGGGCTCATGATTTAAAAGCAAACGTTCTAATAATCACTCGGTCATAAGCCCATATTTACGGTATGCAAACTGAAGTAATGTACAGAATAAAGAACTTTTTTTTTTTTTTTTTTTTTTTTTTTTACTCATTACATTCCAAGTAAGGCAATAAAGCCACTAAGACACAAGGGGTGACTCAGTGTGAAAAATAACAAAAAGAAAACCATTATACAGAGTGAGAACAATAAACGAAGAGGAATCAAGAAGACAATAGATGACAATTGATATTACATTTAAATTTTTGAAGATCAAAGTTGGCTGGAACGCATGGAAGCCGAAAGGGAGGTACATAAGTGAGAAATGCCAGAGAAGAAACTTTTAGCATCTAACCAATTCAACTGTAAATTGAAGGGACCTTATCGCCAATCCAGTACTGCATTCAAATTCATAAAGTTCAGGTACTACAGCAGAAATTTCACCAGAACAATTAGCACCGAAAGTATTTATAAAAAGGCACAGGGAAGCTATATTACAGCAGTGGGAAAGTGACTGAAGCAGAGATGCTAGGTCAGGACTAGTAATATTGCTGATTCTTTTTTTGGATTTTATCAAGTATCTCTAAGTATATAGCAAGAGCACTGGACCATAAATGGCAGAAATATTCAAAACATTCACAAATGGTCTTATAAATATGCACGATAGATTCTGGAGAGAAAAACTGTCTAGCATGACACAGTGAACCAACTTTCCTAGCAGTAGACCTATCAAGTGATTCAATATAATCTTTCCATGCCATGTCAGCAGAGAATGTTAGCCTCAGAAGACACGATGACTCACTCTCCTGGAGGTCAGCATCAGCCATGATTAATAGAGAGAAGTTTCATTGCAGAGGTGCTAAAATTAGCAAGTCATTCCTTGAATCCAGGTAACAGCAGACTATAGGCCATTTTTTTCTTTTTTTAAGTCGCCTACCAATTTGACTTTATCAAACCGATTAGACTTACCAAGTGTAACAGCAAAATTGTCCAATTGTTAGATTAAGCTTTAATCTTTTGTATCTTAGAAATGATTAAAGATATCTTACTGGAATTCTCCAAGGTCTTTCTACTTCGAACAATAAGAATGTATTTAGCTCTAAGTTGAAACGAAGATTCCTCTTCCTGTTGTGACCTCAGGATTCAGCTTTCCCGCTCCCTCCTTTTTAAACTTATCCACTGTTCTCTTGATGGTTCGTGAATGGACCTTGAAGATGGAAGCCAAACTATGAATGTTGGTACCATTACTGAAGGCCTGAATGATCTTTTTCCTCTCACCATTGCTCAGTTGGGAAGATATAGTGGGGATGACACAAAAGGATTTTAACCTGTTCTCTTTTTAGCTGCATAACTAGAAGGGTTTTTTGGTTATTCTTACAACAAATGGTATCAAGATGGCTAAACGTCAACTGAAAATCTGTAGAAAAGAGACTCAATTAGTTTAGCGTTTTTTTTTTAAATATTAAACATTTTCAGGGATGGACAATTATCTCATGCTGTTACACAATTTGAACAATTTTGCTGTTACACCTAATACTATTGAAACAGGTGTAAATAGTTGTGTCATCAGCATAGACACTGTGTTGAGAACTGATGCAATCAGAAAGGTCACTGATGAAAATTAAGGACAAAGTAGATTCAAGGCTAGAGCCCTGGAGGACTCTACCATCAATACAAAAAGATTTAGAGGAGTGGCCATTCAGGACAACTTTCATTTGTATTGGGTTGGTGTTGTAACCTAGGAAAGGTTACTGAATAGAATAATCACACAAAGGTTGGTAATGAATGATAATACTTAGGACAAGAACAATACATTTAAGATTTGACAACTGCATGCAGAAGTAGTAGTCAAATGCTAGAAGTGAGTCAAGTGAATTCCACAATAAATCTCCAACTGCAGACCAACATACAGTATTTACTACTCTATTTATGTGAATGGGGACATAGCCATTATTGTCTGTAGGTATATGCTACAACAATTGCGGAATAAGTCGTGGGTGTTTATTTGAAAGTAAAATATCTTTGGGAAGCCAAATATCTGACAGATGTTTTAGAACAACAGTTTCTTATTGTTGTTCTAACATTTACATATATGTATGCTTTTCGTTAATTTAATTAATTTTGGTTGTATTTCAGGACCCTAAAATGGAATATCAAGTAAACAGAACTATTCATTTCCAACACCTTTTGTGTTTTGCATATAATAGAGGAATTAACACTGTCAAAGCAGCTCATAAGGTTTGTGACGTGTATGGAAATGGCACGATGCCTCAATGGTACTGCCCAATGTTGGTTTACGTGCTTCAAAAAAAAAAAAAAAAAAAAAAAAAAAGAAAAAGGGGATGTTTTGAGCTGGAGGATAAGGTGCCAGTCGACCAGATGAGTTTGACGAGGAGCAATCAAACCAGTTTCTTCATGAAAATCCACATCAGCTGACCAGAGAATTGGCAGAATAGATGAATTGCAATCACAAATCTGTGGTGAATCACCTTCAATGGGGAAATTTTATAAACTTGGTTCATGGGTGCTACATGCGCCGAATGACCACAACAAGAATCGGCGCATGACTGCAGCCAGTTTGCTGGTTTTGGCATCACTCAGCATACGGTCATTAACAGCGTTTCCTTTATCATATTGTCACTGGCAATGAAAAATGGTGTCTTTCCGTCAATATGAAGCATTTTAAAGAATGGCTCAATCCTAATAAGCAAGTGACACCTCAAGCAAAACAAGACTTCCATCCTCGAAAGACCATGTTGTGTGCATGGTAGACTGGGAAGGTATAATTCTGATGTGGGCCCAAAGTTGGGACCACGGAAGGAAAACACGGATTAGAGGTAAGAAAGATATATTAAACAAAAAGGTTACAAAGATAGTGTAAGTGGAGCTTACTATGTGCTAGTGTCCAATATTGGTAGTCATACACGGCTGATACTACGGTATTAGAATACTCTCTCTCTCTTTCTAATACCGTAGTATTAGCTGCGTACGACTACCAATATTGGACACTAGCACATAGTAAGCTCCACTTAAAGTGTTATATCGCATACTTTATATAGTCCTGGAAGCGTCCATGTTGCAGGTATGTTATGGTCTCACAACAAATTCATTATGAATTGCTTAAACCAAAAGCTCTACATTAAAAAACTGCACCATTTTCATGAAGCAATTCAGTAAAAAAGACCAAATCAGCAACAGAGTGTCGTTCTTCAACACAACAATGCCCGTCCTCACATCGCCAATATGACAAAAACCGTTATTCAAGAATTTAGATGGGAAGTGTACCCTCATCCTCTGTACTCACCAGACTTGGCACCATCAGAATTTTATCTTTTTTCAATCTCTTTTCATTGTCTTACGTGGTATAACGTTCAATACTGATGTTGAATTGAGGGTTTGATTGGACAAATTTTTCAGCTCAATACCAGGAGATTTTTATCATCAAGGAAGAGAAAAACTTTGTGACCAATGGGAAAATGTTATCAACAGCAACGGAGATTATATTGTTGACTAATTTTATGCAATTTAACATTGTCAGACCATAACAATAAAATATTTTTAAAAAAATGCTCAAACTTATTCTCCAACCCAATATTAATTTAACTTGAGTTTATATCCTTTCAGGTAAAATGTAATTACTTTCTGAGCACCTTAATTCATTGACAGTCCTTTATCAGTCATTACAGGAATATGCATAAAGAGAAAATTTGCATGATTAGTCACTCTATTATCACCAATCACAATGAACGGATATCCCCTCAAGGAAGTACCATGTCTTGAGAGACTATTTGGTCTTAAACTCACACCCAACCTCAAGAGGAATGTGTACATATGATTGATTGATAAAGATGAAAGTAAAATGGTCAGCTCCCTGCAATGCTCCAGTAAGTACGAGACTCATGCTATCCCCTACTTTACATAAACCATATCTGGCCAAAAATGCAGTACTGTTGTCATATATAGGCGAGAGTTGCCTAATCAACACTTTCCAGTCTCAATAGAGCCCAAAAGCGTCTCTGATATCCCCTGCCTTTACAAAAGGCCAGATCAGGCTGAAAATGGAGTACTACTGCCATATATGGGCAGGAGCTGTCCAGTCTTTACTTTCCAGTCTCAATAGAGCCCAAAAGCGTCTCTGATATCCTCTGCCTTTACAAAAGGCCAGATCAGGCTGAAAATGGAGTACTACTGCCATATATGGGCAGGAGCTGTCCAGTCTTTACTTTCCAGTCTCAATAGAGCCAAAAGCGTCTCTGATAACAAAAAGGCCAGATCAGGCTGAAAATGGAGCACTGCTGCCATATATGGGCAGGAGCTGTCCAGTCTTTACTTTCCAAAATAGAGCCCAAAAGATCTCTGATATCCTCTGCCTTTAAAAAAGGAGATCAAGCTGAAAAATGGAGTACTGCTGCCATATATGGCAGGAGCTGTCCAGTCTTTACTTTCCAGTCTCAATAGAGCCCAAAAGCGTCTCTGATATCCTCTGCCTTTACAAAAGGCCAGATCAAGCTGAAAATGGAGTACTGCTGCCATATATGGGCAGCAGCTGTCCAGCTGTCCAATAGAGCCCAAAAGCGTCTTGATATCCTTTTAAAAAAGTCTCAATGGAGACTGCTGCCAAAGCAGCTGTCCAGTCTTTATATCCAGTCTCAATAGAGCCGTTTATCAAAAAAGGCCAGATCAAGCTGAAAATGGAGTACTGCTGGGCCATGTCCATATTTTCCAGTCTCAATAGGCCCAAAAGCAGATATCCTGCCTCCAAAAGGCCAGATCAGGCCTGAAAATGGAGTACTGCTGCCATATATGGGCAGCAGCTGTCCAGTCTTTACTTTCCAGTCTCAATAGAGCCCAAAAGCGTCTCTGATATCCTCTGCCTTTACAAAAAGGACAGATCAAAATGGAGTACTGAATAATGTCCAGTCTTTTTAGTCTCACTGCTGCCTCTGCCTTTACAAAAGGCCAGATCCAGACTGATGGATGGGCAGCAGCTGTCCAGTCTTTACTTTCCAGTCTCAATAGAGCCCAAAAGCGTCTCTGATATCCTCTGCCTTTACAAAAGGCCAGATCAGGCTGAAAATGGAGTACTGCTGCCATATATGGGCAGCAGCTGTCCAGTCTTTACTTTCCAGTCTCAATAGAGCCCAAAAGCGTCTCTGATATCCTCTGCCTTTTACAAAAGGCCAGATCAGGCTGAATGGAGTGCTGCTATATGGGCAGCATGTCCAGGCTTTACTTTCAGTCTGTCCAGCCCAAAAGCATTCCAGATATCCTCTGCCTTTACAAAGGCCAATCAGGCTGAAAATGGATCTCTGATATATGGGCAGGAGCTGTCCAGTTTTACTTTCCAGTCTCAAAGAGCCCAAAAGCCTCTGATATCCTCTGCTTTAAAATGGAGTGGGCTAATCTTGCTTTAGTCTCAATGGGCCCAGGATCCTCTGCCTGTCAAAAGGCCAGATCAGGCTGAAAATTTGCTTTCCAGTCTCAGTCTCAATAGAGCCCAAAAGCGTCTCTGATATCCTGCCTTTACAAAAAAGCCAGATCAGGCTGAAAATGGAGTACTGCTGCCATATATGGGCAGGAGCTGTCCAGTTTTTATTTCCAGTCTCAATAGAGCCCAAAAGCGTCTCTGATATCCTCTGCCTTTACAAAAGGTCCAGATCAATAGAGCTGAAAATGATATCCTCTGCTCTACCACTGCTGATATGGGCAGCAGCTGTCCAGTCTTTACTTTCCAGTCTCAATAGAGCCCAAAAGCGTCTCTGATATCCTCTGCCTTTACAAAAGGCCAGATCAGGCTGAAAATGGTACTGCTGCCATATATGGGCAGCAGCTGTCCAGTCTTTACTTTCCAGTCTCAATAGAGCCCAAAACCGTCTCTGATATCCTCTGCCTTTTAAAAGGCCAGATCAGGCTGAATGGGCTGCTGCCATATATGGGCAGCAGCTGTCCAGTCTTTACTTTCCAGTCTCAATAGAGCCCAAAAGCATCTCTGATATCCTCTGCCTTTACAAAAGGCCAGATCAGGCTGAAAATGGAGTACTGCTGCCATATATGGGCAGGCTGTCCAGTCTGAGCCCAAAAGCGTCCCTCTGCCTTACAAAAGGCCAGATCAGGCTTGGAGTACTACTGCTACATATGGGCAGCAGCTGTCCAGTCTCCAGTCTCAATAGAGCCCAAAAGCGTCTCTGATATCCTCTGCCTTTACAAAAGGCCAGATCAGGCTGAAAATGGAGTACTGCTGCCATATATGGGCAGCAGCTGTCCAGTCTTTACTTTCCAGTCTCAATAGAGCCCAAAAGCGTCTCTGATATCCTCTGCCTTTACAAAAGGCCAGATCAGGCTGAAAATGGAGTACTGATATCCTGTCCAGTCTTTTTTTACTTTTTCCAGTCTCAATAGAGCCCAAAAAATCCGTCTCTGATATCCTCTGCCTTTACAAAAGGCCAGATCAGGCTGAAAATGGAGTACTGCTGCCAAATATGGGCAGGAGCTGTCCAGTCTTTACTTTCCAGTCTCAATAGAGCCCAAAAGTTATCATCTCTGATATCCTCTGCCTTTACAAAAGGCCAGATCAGGCTGAAAAGTGGAGTACTGCTGTCCATATATGGGCAAAAGCAGCTGTCCAGTTTTACTTTACTGCTGCCACTTTCCAGTCTCAATAGAGCCCAAAAGCGTCTCTGATATCCTCTGCCTTTACAAAAGGCCAGATCAGGCTGAAAATGGAGTACTACTGCCATATATGGGCAGCAGCTGTCCAGTCTTTACTTTCCAGTCTCAATAGAGCCCAAAAGCGTCTCTGATATCCTCTGCCTTTACAAAAGGCCAGATCAGGCTGAAAATGGAGTACTGTTGTCATATATAGGCTAGAGTTGCCTACTCAATACTTTCCAGTATCTATAGAGCCTAAAAGCATCTCCGCTATCCTCTGTCTTTACAAGAGCCAGGTCAGACTGAAAATGGAGTACTGCTGCCATATATGGGCAAAAGCTGCCCAGTCCTGACTTTCTAGTCTCAATAGAGTTCAAAATCATGTCTAAGTCTTGGCAGGTGTCAAATTATTTCCCATCCTCCAACCTCGCTCTTGCAAGCGAGATGGGGCAAGTCTCTTGCTGCTCTATCACTGCTTCCATGGAAAGTGCTCAGATGAACAATATTCCTTGGTTCCGCCAGTTCTAAACTTCATGGTTAGCACCTGCCACGCTACTCACATTGTAGCAAACTACGCACATTCCCTTCATGTTGCACTGGTGTGAAAATTCCACTCAAACAGCTTCTTCCCATGAACTACTGCTCTCTGGAACCCACTCCCAAGAGGATGTTTCCTCGAATTCTACAATATTAACCTGTTCAAGTCTAGAGTTAACCATTATCTTCCCTTCCTATTTGTATAAATTGACTCTTAATGTAACCCACTACATAGAGTGCTCTCATCCCCAGGCCTTGTACAGGATAAACCTTACTGCAAAAAAACAAAAAAAACAAAACAACCTCAAACAAAATAAATAAAGTCTTACCTTGGTCCTTAGGGGTTCAGGATATCCACCTGGTGGCTCACCAAGCAATCCTTGGAAATATTCTACTACAGAAACAGGGAAGGAGAGTTCTTCTGCTCGCTCCTCAACATCTTTCGCATTTAATTTGTTCTGCACCATGAACTGTGCCATGTCACCCACAACCTTTGACGAAGGGGTCACCTAAAAAAAAAAAAAAAATTACTAAAAAATAATAAAATTAAGCAAAGTTTATTCAAATTATCAATGTTGACTTCATTTTCTATTATTTCTGTTGCACTGTTTCTCCCATGGTAGAAGTAGTAATAATCATAGCAGCAGTAGTAGTCGTATCGTTTGATTGATTGATTTGTTTTTTATGACTTATCACCCCATTGCAGATTATTTAAAGCCAGAAAATATTTTTAGATTCTAAGAAATTTTTTTCGGGGTGGGGGATACTAATGGTTTAGTCATACAAATTTTACTAATTAACCCATAGATGGGGGGAAGAAGAGCTGGATTCAAACCTACTCAGAATCTGATAAGCAAACATGAAATTATAATGTGGATATAATTGGGGGATCAATTTTATATGACAACAGAGAAACTGATACCTCACTTTGTGCCCTCAGTATTTTTTTTTTTTTATACATCTATATTCCAGAGAATGTAAATATGTATAAAGGACATGTCTGTGTCAGTATTTCATTGATTGATTCGTTTTCTTTGGCTTATCAAGCAGGGTATTTAAAGTCAGAAAATTTTTTTAGAGATAATGATTTAGTAATACAAGTCTTACTAATTAACCCATAGATGGGGGAGAGAAAGGTGTATTCATACCTTTCCCAAGGGTATTTGCGTGTAAGTGAATATAATGAACCCAACTGGAATTGGAACTCGGCTCTTTGATTAACAATTACGAGTCAGTATCCATTACACCAACCACACATCCAAGCTTCTCAAGCAGTTACTCATCTAGGTACTGACTGAGCTCGACGTTGCTTAACTTCAGTGATCATAGAGGAACTAGTGTTTCCATGCAGCCGTAGTAGTAATAATATCAGTTGTACGAATAGTAGTAGTATTTTTTTTTTATCATTTCACCCAAAGCAAGGCAATAAAGTCACTAAGATACGGGGGGGAGGGGTACTGAAAATTAAAGAAACTGAGAAAACTGTTATTGAATAGAAAGGACAATAAAAGAACAGGATTTTAAAAGGACAGAAGATGACGACTGATGTTGCATTAAAATATTAACCTAGGAATTTAAGTCATGTTCTTAAACAGCCTCGTCAGATCTAGACTTTCATATGGATGTCTTGCTTGGCATCGAACTCTTTGAGAAAGGTCTAAATTCTCATCTAGAACAGTTTTCTCAGATCAATGATTAATGATTTCAATGAATCCATTAAGTCTTAAAGAATACAATCCTTCGGAATGCCACTATACATAATAAAAAGAAAAAAAAACAGACAAGACTTCCAAGAGCGGCAACAACAAAAATATATAGCACAGAAGGAGAGGAGAAAAGAAGAAGCAAAAAAAAAATACCTTTGGTAAATCACCAAGTAACTTGTTGGCCACGACATACATCTGTTTTACACGTTCAAATTGGTCCGCGAGTCCAAGGCTGAAGGCTTGAAACTGGAGATTTGTGTATTGACCACCTGAAATGAAGAATTTTCATTTCAGGCAAAAATTGACAAGAATTGAGTTGGTTTTTAAATCTGATGAGAGATAGAGAGAGAAAAGAAAGAGAAAAAAAGAAAGAGAAAGAGAAAAAAAGAAAGAGAAAAAGAAAAGAAAAAAGAAAAAAGAAAGAAAAAGAAAAAAGAAAGAAAAAAGAAAAAGAAAAAAGAAAAAAGAAAGAAAAAAGAAAGAAAAAAGAAAAAAGAAAGAAAAAAGAAAGAAAAAAGAAAGAAAGAAAGAAAAAGGAAAGAGAAAAAAAAAAAAGAGAGAAAAAGAAAAGAGAAAAAAGGAAAGAGAAAAAAGGAAAGAGAAAAAAGGAAAGAGAAAAAAAGGAAAGAGAAAAAGGAAAGAGAGAAAAAAGGAAAGAGAGAAAAAAGGAAAGAGAGAAAAAAGGAAAGAGAGAAAAAAGGAAAGAGAAAAAAGGAAAGAGAAAAAAGGAAAGAGAAAAAAGGAAAGAAAAAAAAGAAAGAGAAAAAAAAGAAAGAGAAAAAAAAGAAAGAGAAAAAAAAGAAAGAGAAAAAAAAAGAAAGAGAAAAATGTTTGTTGGGCATTCCTGCCAATTGCATTTAACCATAGTCAATTACTCAACAATATAATCAGCCATAATTTAATAAGAAGATGGCACACCGAGAAACATTTCTATCAACAAGTGAATTATTTTAAATTCAAAGTTTTGTGGACAAGTTTCTTACCTGGAATCTCATTTTTATAGATGTCAGCATTACCACTTTTCATTGTCACGCAACACTCAAATGGACTGTACAAATTCCGGGTCTGTTCCCAATAGGCAGAATATTTTGATACAGTATCCAGGTCAATTTCTACAGGCAAAAAATAAATAAATATAAATTCTGTCATAGGGAATGGATTCAAAGGACAAATTAATCAAAGAAATGTCGAAAAAAAAATCATAAAAAGAGAAGGAGGGGGCTGTTGCAAATATGATAAAAACAAAAAAAACAGTTAAACAGTAGTAACATGAACAAATCAATATATCAGAGAATGACAAAAAAAAAAGAACTGCATGATTTTAACAACAATCAACACTATATAATAATTGCCGTTGTGTATTTATATCTTTTGTGTCACCCACTATAGTGGCAAGGGAGCTAAATCAACTTAAAGGTAGTAAATTTATGAGTGGTTACTACCCTTAGTCATTTTAATCAGTCAGTTAAGTGCTATATGCGATATACACATGGGCGATCATGTCTCTTGATTTATGACTGATCAGGCAGAAGATTTTCCTGTAATGGGTTGCTGTTTTTTCTGCAGTAGACTGGCTGCCAACCAAGGCTATAGGTCCCAGTCTGTCCTGCTATTCAACTCATAGCCAGAAGGAGAAGAGTATTTGCATGTAAGTGAATGTAATGAACCCAACTAAAATTCGAAATTGGCTCTTTGATTTCTCCTTCTGAGCTGATATCCATTACAGCACAATGCACATCCGCTATACCAACCTTCCCTTCGCAACAGCAGAAACGCACTTACGCACACCAAGCCTAAAAATCCTTCCGTCCTCGGTAAGCAAAAGCAACGGCCTTTATTCACCAAGCGATTTTTTCTGATTGGTCATGCCATCCAGGGAGAAAAGAACATTAGCACAGTTCTCCCGATAAGCGGCAGGTTTTTGATGACTATTTCCTTTAATTCCCCTTCGGCAGACCACGCACAAAACACTTTTACGAGGTAGGCGAGTTTCTCTTTCATTACAGTTTAGAATTCAGAGTTGTCCTTCTGAAACAGCTGACAAACGAGGCTGAAGAGCCCGGTCTGTTCTATTATTTAACCCATAGCTGGGGAGGAAGAGAGATTTATAACTTTCTCAAGAGTATAGCATGTAAATAACTCAACTGCAATTTGCCAAGCCACTACCCATTACAACATCTGCACATCCTTAATTTTTTTTTGGGGGGGGGGTTGCTTATGGTGTAATGGATAGCAGCTCGAAATGAACAAAATCAGAGAGCAGAGCTTGAATTCCTGTCACATTCATTACATTCACTTATCCGCACATGACCTTGGGAGACGTATAAATCCATTTCACCCCCCTCTCTATGGGTTAAATAGTAAGGAAAACTACACTCTACAGATTTGTTTGGCAGTCAGTCTAGGAGAAGGACAACTCCTAATTCAAAACCTGTATGTAGCCCTGGTGAAGTATACACAATGCAGATAATAAGAGGAACATGGAGTTAAACAACGACTGTGATCCTGACAGCGGTCAGCATTGATATCTTGACCAAGAGGAGGGGGGTGTTTAAACATGCGATTTCATTTCATGTATGCCACAAATCAACTCCCAGACAGATCGCAAAATAAAGTAGAAAATGGTCACAAGTAAAATCAGAAACGGTAACCGTTTTCAAAATTGCATAGACCGAAGTCACATAAAGAAAAGTTTACCTGTATATCTCCCCCTTCTGACAAAGGGGCCCCATTAATTCCATATCATTAGTGAAGGTGGACAGTTACCTGTTTGGAGAGGTGTTCGTTCCAGGAGGCCACAACAGCACCCATGCTTGGTTGAGAAGTCATCCCCGACATGGAATCAACAGCAACATCAACAACATCAGCCCCAGCTTCTGCACAAGCCAACATAGATGCGACACCAGCGCCTGATGTGTCATGGGTATGTACATGGATAGGTAAGTCTGGGTACTTGTCACGCAGATTGCCAATCAGCATTGTAGCTGCCTTTGGACGGAGAAGGCCAGCCATATCCTGGCAATAACAAAGAAAATGTTTTCCAATCAATTTCTTTTAGGCAATATGAAAAAATAGAACAGTTTTATCCAGTATGAATTGCAGTATTAATTCTTGTTCAATAACAGCTATTTTTTGTGATATGAAAGATAAATGAAACCATATCTGACATCTTCCAAAATAGTAAAATCATTTCCAATGCATTCCTAATAAATAAAATCACTTCCAATGCATTCCTAATAAATAAAATCACTTCCAATGCATTCCTAATAAATAGAAATCACTTCCAATGCATTCCTAATAATAGAAATCATTTCCAATGCATTCCTAATAAATAAAATCACTTCCAATGCATTCCTAATAAATAGAAATCACTTCAATGCATTCCTAATAAATAGAAATCACTTCAATGCATTCCTAATAAATTCCTTCCAATGCAAATAAATAGAAATCACTTCCAATGCATTCCTAATAAAAATAGAAATGCATTCTTAAATGCATTCCTAATAAATAGAAATCAATTCCAATGCATTCCTAATAAATAGAAATCATTTCCAATGCATTCCTAATAAATAAAATCACTTCCAATGCATTCCTAATAAATAAAATCACTTCCAATGCATTCCTAATAAATAGAAATCACTTCCAATGCATTCCTAATAAATAGAAATCACTTCCAATGCATTCCTAATAAATAGAAATCACTTCAATGCATTCCTAATAAATAGAAATCACTTCCAATGCATTCCTAATAAATAGAAATCACTTCAATGCATTCCTAATAAATAGAAATCACTTCCAATGCATTCCTAATAAATTCCTAATAAATAGAAATCACTTCAATGCATTCCTAATAAATAGAAATCACTTCAATGCATTCCTAATAAATAGAAATCACTTCCAATGCATTCCTAATAAATAGAAATCACTTCCAATGCATTCCTAATAAATAGAAATCACTTCAATGCATTCCTAATAAATAAAATCACTAGAAATCAATAAATCCAATGCATTCCTAATAAATAGAAATCACTTCAATGCATTCCTAATAAATAGAAATCACTTCAATGCATTCCTAATAAATAGAAATCACTTCAATGCATTCCTAATAAATAGCAAATAAATAGAAATCACTTCCAATGCATTCCTAATAAATAGAAATCACTTCCAATGCATTCTAATAAATAGAAATCACTTCAATGCATTCCTAATAAATAGAAATCACTTCCAATGCAAGCATTCCTAATAAATAGAAATCACTTCAATGCATTCCTAATAAATAGAAATCACTTCCAATGCATTCCTAATAAATAGAAATCACTTCCAATGCATTCAATAAATAGAAATCACTTCAATAATTCCTAAAAATAGAAATCACTTCCAATGCATTCCTAATAAATAGAAATCACTTCAATGCATTCCTAATAAATAGAAATCACTTCCAATGCATTCCTAATAAATAGAAATCACTTCCAATGCATTCCTAATAAATAGAAATCACTTCCAATGCATTCCTAATAAATAGAAATCACTTCCAATGCATTCCTAATAAATAGAAATCACTTCCAATGCATTCCTAATAAATAGAAATCACTTCCAATGCATTCCTAATAAATAGAAATCACTTCCAATGCATTCCTAATAAATAGAAATCACTTCCAATGCATTCCTAATAAATAGAAATCACTTCCAATGCATTCCTAATAAATAAAATCATTTCCAATGCATTCCTAATAGTAAAAATCATTTCCAATGCATTCCTAATAGTAAAAATCATTTCCAATGCATTCCAATAATAAAAAATCACTTCCAATGTATTCCTAATAATAAAAATCACTTCCAATGTATTCCTAATAGTAAAATTATTTCTAATGCATTCCTAATAGTAAAATCATTTACAATACATTTCACATCTACTTTTAGAATTTCATGTTACTAAAAATTCTTCTAAAATATTTCTTTTAGACAAGTTAAAGACCTACCAGAAGTTACTTCTATTTCATTCTAATTTTTTTAGTTGTCAAAGACAAATCGTAATAAACTGTAATGTCTAAGAGAAGTACTCTTGAAAATGAACAACAATAAAATGTCAAAGATCATTAGGAAAAAATGCTCTCTGATAAGATTTGTTTCCAACTGGTTTAAGGTATTGTCAATGAAAGGCAAATATAGAATGCTAGTTAACTTCTCATCCAAAGGCCCCACTTTATTTTTATTGGATGTTACTTTAACAAACCAAGTGTATCCAAGCTTAAAATCCAGGATAAAAGCCAACAATAAGATGAAGAAACGTTAGCAAGCCTACATTCAATAAGGAGAAATTTTCATTCATGCATCAAGAGCGGAGTGAAATGAAAGCAAACCTTACTTTGATAGAAAGAATGTGTGTTCCAGCCTTGACCAATTCATCGGCCAGATTCATGTAGTAATTCATATCGTATTTTGTTTTGGTAGGGTCGGCAACATCACCAGTGTATGAAATAGCAGCTTCAATCACACCACCTGCAACACACAACATGCACAAGGATTTAGAATAGATATATATATATACAGGTCAGTGCCATTAAGCTGCACACCAATAAACCATGATATCAGTTAAGCTGAGCATACGCAATGAACACCAAATTTCTTTTTATAATGTTCATATTAGAATCACAATCATCAGTGGATCCCAATTTAAAACAAATTCAAACTTGATTGTGACACTTTTTAAAGTCTGATTTTTTTCTGTATAATCTTTTATTTTTATAAATTCATTAAATTGAGTTTTAATACATTCAGTACATCCATATTTTCCCAGACATTTACTATTGTTTAGGCTTTGGCATTTCACACTCAAAATTGTGTAGCGGTTTGGATTAGCACTTCGCAGACATTTTGAGTGTGAAATATGCAGCTTACAACTTTTATTTTAACTTAAAAATTTCACATATTAACTCAACAGGATTTGCTTTAATATCGATAATGTGCTTTTTCCAAATAATTTATATAATATGCAGAGAAGAACCATTTTAAACACTTTCAAAAAGTTTCCAAAAGTCCATAAATCCTCTTACATTAAATTTTTGTATAAATACAGGCAAAAATTAAAGTTTTGCAGTGTCTCTGTAGATATAACGATCACAACATTTTTATACCTAGATATTAACCCATCATCATAAAATATAAACATGTCTCGTACAGTGTTGTTTCATATTAATTTTGTAAAATTTGTATTGCATCATTACATTGCATTGAAAGCTATGCTTGTATTTAGATGTTACTACATTGTATTGTTATATTATTATTTTATTAATATGTTACAATACAATGTATTGTAATGTTTTTATTCAAAATCTTAATAAAACTATAAAAACTTAATTTTATTTTTTTCTTGTTAAAATCTCCTGCGTACGATATTTCCGCCATCTTCTGCTGTCATCAATGATGGATCTATTGACATGGCACTTTATAAGTGGAATCATTCTAGGTCATTGTCTTTCAAATTTATTCACATTGGTGCAGATTTTTATGTGAAATTAAAGGATAGTCTTTATAAATGTTTTTCAAAACTGCCAATATTAAACTTTTAGTATTGAATACTACATTTTGCATGCTTAGCCACTGTGTTACCCATCTTCGTGGATAACTCCATGAACTTGACAAGTATTGTTTTGGTGGTCTAAGCTGGCAATCCTGACATGGCGGCTCACTTTTGATCTAGACCACAGACCATCTAAACCACGGATAGTAGTTTTGGACCTTAACTACACCGGTTTATCAGCACCAAGTTGTATTTGTTAGGTCTTTAAATATCACTAGAAATACCCATGAAAATTTCAATGTTCCTATCTGAATTTTTTGATCAATCTTAATTCTTAAGTTAATAATTGGATAAGCTCATGGTGAGTTCTACAATGATAAAATATGTGTAGAAATTCCGTGATCACATCATTAAATATTGTGCTTAACAACAAAACATTGCAATATCAATCATAAATATGAATGCTGATCTTCATCATAAGAAGTAAGGGGGTACAAATGAAAAGATTTGAAATTAACGTTTTCCATTTTACTGAAATGTTAAACACGTCTGTCTTTTTTTTCTGTCTTTCATTTATTTTATCACTGAAACCAAGTAGCATGTGTGTCTTTTTTCTATGCAATTAAAACAGAATAGTCCATTATTTATGTGGTACTGACAGGAGAGATTAAAAACTTTTATCTTCCCTTCTGTCTTTCTAGCCAAATCCTTGTACAAACATTTCTCAAAGGGAAAGAGAAAGAGAAAAAGAGAAAGGGAGAAAGAGAAAAAGAGAAAGGGAGAAAGAGAAAAAGAGAAAGGGGGAAAGAGAAAAAGAGAAAGGGGGAAAGAGAAAGGGCGAAAGAGAAAGGGCGAAAGAGAAAGGGCGAAAGAGAAAGGGCGAAAGAGAAAGGGCGAAAGAGGGAAAGACAAAGGGGGAAAGGGAGAAAGAGAAAAAGACAAAGGGAGAAAGAGAAAAAGACAAAGGGAGAAAGAGAAAAAGACAAAGGGAGAAAGAGAAAAAGACAAAGGGAGAAAGAGAAAAAGACAAAGGGAGAAAGACAAAGAGAAAAAGACAAAGAGAAAAAGACAAAGGGGGAAAGACAAAGAGAAAAAGACAAAGGGGGGAAGACAAAGGGGGAAAGACAAAGGGGGAAAGACAAAGGGGGAAAGACAAAGAGAAAAAGACAAAGGGGGAAAGAGAAAAAGAGAAAGGGGAAAAAGAGAAAGGGGAAAAAGAGAAAGGGGAAAAAGAGAAAGGGGAAAAAGAGAAAGGGGAAAAAGAGAAAGGGGAAAAAGAGAAAGGGGAAAAAGAGAAAGGGGAAAAAGAGAAAAGAGAAAGGTGGGGAAAAAAAAGAGAAAGGTAAAAATGTGAAAGAGAAAGAGAAAAGAAAGAGAAAAAGCAAAGAAAAAAAATTTAAAGAGATTACCTGCATTGCCTACTGCATCCATTCCAACAACAAGATTTGGTACGTAATTCAGGGAATCAAAGACCCTAAATATATCCATGCCATGAGCAACTGCCATTTCACAGAACCTAAAAGAATAAACCAAGAAAGAAAAATAATTATTTTATTTCTAACAAAAATAAATAAAAAGGCAAGATTTTCTAATTTTGACAACAGTGCAGAATCTTTCGCTTGCCATAACTTCTGATTTTTTTTTCCTGAAGGCAAACTAAGAAACCAACATTATTTTTTTTAATATTTATTCCATCTCTATTAAACATCTGAGAGACCCTCTTTCCGCCTTCCATTATTTTTAACGATGGAAGGCGGAAAGGGGTCACTCAGATGATTAATAGACAGCAGTTTAATTTTGGAGGTGTTAAAATTAACAAAACATTCTATCTTCATTCCATTAAATGAAGATAGCACAATCATGAAATATGTCACTTGGAGTCAATATAGTCTTACTGTATTCTGTAGTAAGGCTATAAGGCTCGTTCCTGACTACCTCTGCTGACAATTCTCGGCATCAGTATATATGCTATTTGGATGAGTCCAAGTCATATTCTGGAGAGGTGTGTTCATCTCCACAACACATTCTTTGCCCCAGAATGAAAGCCGTTTTTGATATCAGCCATGAATTTGACCTTATTGAACTAATCAGACTTACAATTGTGACTGGAGCAAATCATTGTCACCAGCATAGATACAACATTGGTTTTGATTCATATATTTTAATAATATTGTAAATAAGCAATCTAACAAATAGTGTTTAATGTCTTTGTTGTCACTTCTCAAGATTAAGGTCTTTGTTGTCACTTCTCAAGATTAAGGTCTTTGTTGTCACTTCTCAAGATTAAGGGCTTTGTTGTCACTTCTCAAGATTAAGGGCTTTGTTGTCACTTCTCAAGATTAAGGGCTTTGTTGTCACTTCTCAAGATTAAGGGCTTTGTTGTCACTAGTGCATTTTTCCATCCTTTTCTCGTACACTTCTTGGCACTTCTGGAAGGAATCTATTCTCAGCTCCGTTGTTATGGCACTTTCCCGACCTTCAAAACAAGCCCCCTTGATGATCATGTTGAGCTTGATGAAAAGGAGAAAGTGACATGGAGCAAGATCAGGTGAAGAGGGACATTCTTCCAGTACGGTAATGTTCTTCACAGCCAGGAACTTCCAGATGCTCAGGGCATTGTGAGCAGGGGTGCATTATCATGGTAAAACAGCCACAATTTGTCCTGCCACAACTCTCACAAGTAAAAAAAAAAAAAAATGCTAGCGTTGTGGAAAGCTAAGATTACATTTATATACTCCAAAGATATGTGAAATGATAACCCTATCTACTTAACTATCTCTCATAGCTCACACAATAGATCCAGCTCCGTTACTTTTTAGACAGACGTCATATATATATATATATATATATATATATATATATATATATAAAATATAAGATATTACATTTCTAAAAGGAGGCTGTAAACACTTAAAAGGTGCAATCAAAAAAGGTGCTCAATACAAAATTCTCAAAAATTTCAGTTGCAGAGCAAAATGTAATCAGGAACACCAAAAATCAAGCTACCACTCTACCTAGGTTTTGACTGTTAGGTATCCTCAGGCAGGTAGAATGAAAGATTTTGGTTGATTCCACCACCATTATATACAAACACCAGAAATTAGCGGTGGGGAAAAAAAGGTGGATGAGGGAAAAGACAGAGGAATAAAAAAAAAATTTCATAAAGTGGAAAATCATTGGAAAAGTAAAGCTGGGCAGAGTCCGAGGAAGAAAAATTGACGATCACCACATACCTAAACAAGGACAAACTGTTAAATGAAAGATTAAAGGTGTTATGCAAATTTTTTTTTTTTTTTTAAGTGTTTCACCCCAAGCAATGTGAGAAGCCACTAGGACGCAAGGGGTTACAGAAGATTTGGAGCAAGATCAGATAGGAGTGATAGAAGAAAGGATGAGGAGAAGGATAGTGGATAGATCAAGGTAACTGGAGATGTCGATTGACATTACATTTGAATAGTTGGAGATTATAGCTCTCAGGAAAACTGGAATAGGAAAGGGAGTTCCACAGGCGAGGGGTGTGAGACATGAAGCTATTGGAGTAGAAGAGACGGCTACATTTAGGAGTTTCGACAAATGTAAACACCTTAGTAAATATTTATTGCGTATGTACGAACCTGGATGAAATTTTTTTTTTTTCCTCCACCTTTTCCCTCCGCTGCCTTTTTCCCCACCCCTAACCTCTGGTGTTCGTATATAGTGGCAGTGGAAACTAAAATCTTTCATTATACCTGCCTGAGAAGACCTAACAGGCAAGACCTAGGTAGCTTGAGTTTTGGTGTCTGTCTATATTCCTGAGATGAGGTATTATGTACATTATTTACATTATTTGGACTATTGTCCTCACATTTGTCCCCATATTTATCACAACATTTCGACCCTTCAGTATCTGTCTATATTTCTGAGGTGTGGTATTATGTACACTATTTACATTATTCGGACTATTGTCCTCATTTTTGTCACCATGTTTATTACAACATTTCGGCCTTTCAGTATCTGTCTATTTCTGAGATGAGGTATTATGTACATTATTTGCATTATTCGGACTATTGTCCTCATCTTTTTTGCCATATCTATCACAACGTTTCGGCCGTTGTACACTCCGGCCTTCTTCAGGTGGTTGGAATGTCAAACTGAACCCTTTATTTCGCTCACTGGGGTAGACTGTTCTAGTTCCACGTTTGATGGATGTCAGTTATCTCCTGTTAATTTTCCCTCTGAAAGTTCTCCACTGCCTTAACCGTGTATTGAACTCACACTCTTTGGGTCCTGTCACTGGATCTAACCAACACTTTTATCCACTGTGCCATGTGTCCTTTGGAATATATATATATATATATATATATATATATATATATATATATATATATATATATATATATAATTTCATAAATGAATGGACTGCACCACCATATAAACAGTGGGTTGTAAATACTAATATTTAAATTTTACAATGGTCAATTTTTAATCTATGCCTGACAATTGCCATGTGCATGAAACACAGATTTGTACCAAACTACAAGAAACAAAATGAATATATCAGCCGTGGTGAGATTTGAATCCAGGGCTCATGGTCAGAAAGCGAACATTCTAACCATCGGTCAAGTATTAATTTGCAAGGAAGTAGACTTCCTGATGTTATCAATCTGGAAGGGATGATCCCAGTGTGTGGTACCTTTGGAAAGGGCCTGAAAACTACAACAGGGATTGACCCAAGGCTTGTGATTGAAATTGGGTAGACGGAACTCTTTGGGGACCGTCGATAGCTGTGCTAGCACAAAGTCACAAGTCATCGTGATCAAGGATTTGAGTGTGCTGGCCTTGTTCAGATTGTTGATCATGCTAGATAACACGCTCTCTCCCAGAAGCTGTAACTAAGGTCTGCCCAGCATTGCTGCAATATAAACCACAGGTTGGCTCTTTAGGTGATGAACAAACAAAAGTGCCTGAGCGAGCGTCTGCAATAGGGATTGGCTAGCTGCCCTAATAGACAGGTATCCTCGAATATGAGTGGCCAGCTATTACATATATATATATATATAAGTAAAACCTTACTTGAAGACGACATTGTCTGGATAGTTTGTGTAACCAACAGCATTGGCTCCTCGAAGAAGCATCTGGAAAGGAATGTTTGGGACCAGTTTACGCAGTTCTTGAAGCCTGTCCCAGGGACATTCATGGAGAAACCTGAGGGCAACATCAAATGTGGCACCTGGAAAAGAAAAAAAATACCAAGTATTATTAAGTTTAGAGTTTCAAACTACTTTTCTTATAGCAGAAATCTAACTTTCTTGCTTGTTCCTGATGAGTTAATTCAACAACCAATGAAAAGACTTTTCTACATCCTTTTTGTTTTTTAATATTTTTTTTTTTCACAGGAATTGTAACTGTCAACTGGCCCTGTCAAATATTCTGTACTTCAGAAATACAATATAAAGAGTATTCCAATAACTTGGACCGATTTTAAATGTGAATTAAGTTTAAGCGTCTAATGATTTTTTTTCTTTTTCTTTCAGATTTCACAAGTCTTTGGCAATGTCAACCATGGAAAGATTAACAATCAAACAATGTGTTAAAGTTATTGAAGCCTATTATGAAAATGGACGTTCAAACAGAAATGCAATGAGAAGTTCCCAGGTCACATCATCTCTCAAAACAGTGAAGTCAATTGGCCACCACGATTGTGCGACTTGACGCTTTTAAATTTCTTTCTTTTGGGGGTCATCTCAAAAGTAAGGTCTATGCCAACAAGCCAACAACAATTCAACAGCTGAAGGATGAGATAATAAGGCATATTGGTGAGATCAAGGAGCAACTATGCAGAGATGTCATCAAAAATTTGGACCATCGAGTGGAAGTGTGCCACCAAAGCCGTGGCGAACATTTGGGCGATATTATTTTTCACACATATTTGCCATAACTCAAATAACATGATCCAATAGAGAAATAAATTTTCACCAATAACACTGATTTAATTACTGCTGATCCCTCTTAATGAAACACCCTTTACTTGAACAACCTGTATGACTATTTAATTGACAATTGTCTCTTTATCTTTAACCTCAAATTACCAAAATTTACTGTACACCCACAATGTTACAAAAGCTGCAATTGTTTTTTCCATTTTCAGCATTTTATTCAGACTGAAACTACCAGTCCAATGACTAATAAAACCATCTTGTTGGTATTCAGACTACAGGGTGCCCACTAAAAAAGCAGTAAATTCAGAAAGAAGGGAGACAACCATTGAAAACGTGTGACATCTGAGGTGACTGAAAAATTCAGGAAGAATTTCAGCACATTTTGTCAATCCCCATGTCGAAGGTTCTTCTTTAAAAAGTACGATAAGTAAATTGTTTAGCCACACAAGAAAAGAATGAAAAACGAAAGTTATCTACAAATAATGTTTAAATGACAAGTCACAAGACCGAGCAGTGATTAATCAATCATAAAAGTACCAATCAGAGTTGAGTAATTCTGCACGAGTCAAATGATTAGTCAAGGTCATGTATATTCAAGGTTATTCAAGGTCAATTATTCTTGTAAGATAAAACAGTGATAATAAATTTGCCGCTATTTTGCTGGGTGACCTGTAGATGACACTGACAAGACCGACTAAGGCCAGAATTTCAGGCAAATTAAAATTTACAGAAGAACTGAGAATTCAAGAAAGAACAGTAAAGTCACAATTCTTTTCTCATTACCCACATTTTTCCACGTTCACTTGTTGAGTTTTCAATTTCACATAGCTGTAATTCCTCTACTAAATTTTGTATCTTTTTAGGTTAGCAGTGACAAGAAGATAGAAGTCACTACAATATCCCTTTCATTTGTATCAATGTTAGGGGAAAAAAATCAAGTCGACTTTAATCAGCCTCAAAATATGATAAATTATTTACACTTCTTTAACTGTCTTGACTATTTATAGACCTTCCTTACCCCCATGAAAGAATCCTACATCGGATGACTGGCCGTCTTAGTTCTTTGTGTATGAAGAAGGTAATTGCGAGTTTTGGATACAGACTTTTTTTTACCCCTTTTGATTTACGCCCACCTCCATTTCTGGGTTTGGACCTGCAAGACTCATTTATGACTCGGACTTATGACCCCGGATTTTTGATAATTTAGGGTCTGAACCTCCCCCATTACTATTTTCTCACACAGATAATAAAAACAAAGATGAAAACAATAGCCTGCCTGGAAATAAAATGAAACATATTCACTGTGATATTCATAGTTTAGAATTTGTTTTAACGTCTTTTATATAATCATGAGAATTGCAGGCAGCCTAACAGTTTATAATGCAGAAAATGAAATTGGCGAGCAGAGTTCAAACTCAAGCTAAGGCAGTTTGTGTTCACTGTGCCCTTGTGTTTGGGGGGGGGATAAATTGATTTCTTCTTCCCCTAGCTTTTGTTTAAATAGCATGGCAGGTTGGAATGGTTATCTAGCCTTGGTTGGTAACCAGTCTAGAGTCAAGAAAGGTTATGGCAATGCACAGTTTGCAGATATTAAACAAAGTTGTGGAGATCCACAATTTGCTACATCCCAAGACCTTTTCAACAGAACAAGGACAATCTGTGTGTGTGTGTGTGTGTGTGTCTGTGTGTGTATATATATATATATATATATATATATATATATATAATATATCAATTCACCCCAAGAAAGGAGATAATACCACTAAGATGCAAAAGGAGTGAAAGTGAATAAAAAAGACTTTAGAAGGAACTGGAAACCCAGTTCTAAACAGGAAACAAGGGATAAACCTCTACTCATGTTCAAAAGACCAGGGAGGAGTGTGAACCGGACGATAAGTGAACTTATCTACTCCTGGTAAAATAAAGGGTTCAGTTATTATTGAAATACTCTGAAGGTCACCCAGGTCAACAATCAGCTGATCAAGGATGGAGAGCCTAAATGGCCAAAATGTTTTGACAATGTGGCGACGAAAGAAAAAAGAAATTCTCATCACAAAAAATAATTGCAGTTCTGCGCTGTCCAAAAAGAAAATCAGAAAAAAAAAATGACTGGGTCAATAGTTAGCCTTGAAATTCGTAAAATAATTGCACTTCGCTACTAGCTTCGACCCAATGCAACCTTTCTTACCCTGATGAAAGAATGGTACTTTGACCGATTGTCTTAGAGTGAAGGTGGTAGCTGCAAGTTTTGGATACAGATTTTTGACTTTGGTTTTTATTCAAATAACAACTTACCTCCCCAGCATTCCAGACTGAACAAATTGTTGAAATTGTGCGAGACAAACGGTGAAATGTTAAGCAAGTCCTTGGTTCGCACGCGGGTGGCCAGCAGAGACTGATGAGCATCTCGGAACGTTGTGTCCATCAGCAAGAGGCCTTTGTGTGCACGGACCTTCTTGGCAAAACCTTCAGGCCCTTCTTGCAGCAAGACTGTTCTCCAGCCAGCAGGTCGGCTCTTATCTGAAAGAGACGCAAGAATTATAAACCAAAGAAAAAAAAACAAAAAAACATGGGGACATGTATAACAGGTCAGTGGACCTTATTGAGTCCTTCTAGTCCAGGGTAAGTGGTTAGTAAAGACATTAGGAGAAAAATATGGGAGAGTAGTCAATCAGATTACAGACTGATGGAAATGTAGGAAAAAATGTGTAAAATTCTATGGCTTGTTAACAATTCCTGCAATCCGTTTTTTTTAGTCAAAGCCTCCGTGACACGTCTTCTACCTGATACAGCAGTAACTGTCTCTCTGTCACCTCATTATGCCCTTTTTTATCTCGTCTTTGGCCGCCAGAATTTACATATGTGAAAAGACACTCTCATGAGAGAGTATCCAACTCTGAGATCTATCTGTTTTAAATGTGTAACCTGCAAAGCCGCCATTTTTCCTTTTTGGACAGTTTACATGCAAGAAGATGTTCAAAGCTGTGTTCACCCTGGAGGTAAGCCATTTTCTTCCAGCGCTGCAAACAATGCACGCAGCCTTTGCCCTCTGCAGTAATTCACTACAGGAAAAAAGTCAGGTTTCAAAATATTCATTTAAATCCATGAAATACTTACAAGGAGGGCCTCGGAAGAGTTGAAGTCAAATTAAACTAAGTAAGATTCTGCATAACTGACGCCCTCGGCCCAACCCCAAGGAAGTTGGTGCAACATGACTAACAGGCTTGCCAAAAGTCCACAGGATTGATTTTTTTTTTTTTTCAAGCGTTTCACCCCAAGCAAGGTGGGAAGCCACTAGGACGCAGTGGGTTACAGAAGATTTGGAGCAAGATCAGATAGGAGTGATAGAAGAAAGGATGAGGAGAAGGGTAGTGGATAGATCAAGGCAACTGGAGATGTCGATTGACATTACATTTGAATAGTTGGAGATTATAGCTCTCAGGGAAACTGGAATAGGGAAGGGAGTTCCACAGGTGAGAGGTGCGAGATATGAAGCTATTGGAGTAGAAGAGATGGCTACATTCAGTAGTTTCGACAGTGAAAGGGTGAGAGCGAGATGCCAGCTTCATAGGGCGCTTGAATTCATGAAGTCTGGGAACCAACGAATGCAGCTCCTCGGAGCAATTGCCATGAAAGTATTTGTAAAAAAGACAGAGAGAGGCGACGGCACATCTGTGAGAGAGTGACTGTAGACAAGATGCCAGAACAGGGCCAATTATATAGCATATCCACCTCTGGAGCTTATCAAGGACCCCGAGGCAAACAGAAGGGGCTCCAGACCATATATGGCAGCAATACTCCATGCAAGGGCGAATTGTTGATTTGTAGATCTGGAGGATCGATTCCGGGGAGAAAATTTTCCTGGTGCGGCACAGAGAGCCAACTTTCCTTGCGGTGGACAAAGCAATTGACTCAATGTATTTGTTCCATCTCAGGTCAGCAGTCAACGTGAGTCACTCTAGGGTTTGTTTACTTAGAAATCTATTTGTCGTATTTGTGTTGATTTCTATCTAAATTTTGGAAACTTAAAAATCCAAGCCAAACTGAAAAGCCATGTTGACAGCCATCTGGGTTATTTAAAAGAATGTTCTTTGTTTGAGAAGCTAATAAATCTTGTCTATTTCTCAAAATGAAGTCTATATAAACTATGGATGCACACAAGGGAATGCAGCCTGCAAGAGATGAGTAACAGTATCAATGAAAGTACAGGTGCTTTATATTACTGAATTACTTGTTCTATTGTTCTCATTACTTTTTGGTAGTTGGGTAACAAGATTTTTAGACCACATTGTACATTAAAAACAAAATAAATAAAATAAAATAAAATAAAATGTGAGAATCAAAATTTGTCAGTTGGTCAAAAACAGGTCAAAATTGTACGATCCTGAACTTGCTATAAAAAAGTATCCATTGATGGTTCTTTCTTTATGTGTCATGTCCCTTTGGAATGTAGGCGATAATGTCTCTCCACAACTTCCTGTCCCTTGTAGCTCTTAATAAACTTGATCTTTCTGTTTTTTTCTCTTAAGCCCTGTTCCACCATCCATTTACTCAAGTTCATTAAGTACATTATACATTACCTTCCCCTGCCCCTCTTGCTATCTGTCCTGTGAGTATCAGATTTTCCAAGCCCTCCTTCCTCATTATATGCCCCAGAAACCTCAACTGTTTTTTCCTGATAAGTATAAGTTTTCTTTTTGTTTTCATTCTCTCTGAAACGTTGTCGTTATTCACATGATTGGTCCAGGGCTTCCTTCTGTAGAACCACATTTCTGTTGCTTCAGGTCCCCTCTTCAAACATTGAAACTTTACTAATTTTGGGATGAGGAATTCTCTGTAATACAAAAGCCTTTTTCTCATGCATGTATCTAATTTTGGAAAATTTTGGAAATTACGCAATTTTTAACTTGTCAAAGACAGACAGTAATGATTACAAAACTTAGAAATTTGTTTCACGAAACTCATCATTGGGCAATTCTTCAAACAAATGCTTATCGTAAAGCTTTAAAGTCATCTTCAAACTAGGAATGGGACGTTCCAGTATAGCCGTTTTGGTGTTGCTGATTTGGTGTAGCAAATTCGACATAGGAATTTTTTGGTAGAGGATGATTAGGCATCAGATTACAACTTTGTCGTTATAGTCAAATTTGCTCACTCTTGCTCACTCACTCTCTCTCAGTAGTCAAATTAGTACTTCGTCCAATTTAAGAAAAAGAGTAGTTGGAGGCATTTTTAAATTTAAGAAAAAGAGTAGCTGGAGGCATTTTTAAATTAAGAAAAAGAGTTTAAAAATTTGAGAAAAAAGAGTTGGAGGCATTTTAAATTTAAGAAAAAGAGTAGCTGGCATTTTTAAATTTAAGAAAAAAGTAGCTGAGGCATTTTAAATTTAAAAAAAAAAAAGTTTGGAGATTTTTTAAATTTAAGAAAAAGAGTAGTTGGAGGCATTTTTAAATTTAAGAAAAAGAGTAGCTGGAGGCATTTTTAAATTTAAGAAAAAGAGTAGTTGGAGGCATTTTTAAATTTAAGAAAAAGAGTAGCTGGAGGCATTTTTAAATTTAAGAAAAAGTGTAGCTGGAGGCATTTTTACGTTATATTTCCTTCAGTAAGCTTCATATTTTTCAGTTGTCAAAGCCCAAAATGGAAGAAAATTTTTTATCAAAACATGGAAGGAAAAAAAGTCATAATGGAAGATGAATTATTAGATCCTATTTAGTTCTTGAAGGGTGTTGCTCATAATTACAAAATGAAGAAATAATTTCTGAGATTAAATAGCTTTTAATTTTTTTTGAAATACAATAATTTTAATTTAGGTTTTTAATTTACATTATTCCATTAGTGTTTTGATAGGATTCTTAATTCTCTAAATGAATAAAGTCATATTGAAAGTTGGATTTTTTCAATGCTTTTATCCTTTTCAAAAACTGACATTGAAACAATCTAACAACTAAACGGCTGTACCAAATAGTCCAATTATTTTTCTGATGCTGAATCAACCATGCCAAATCATCAATGTGTTACATGTTGATAATTGTAACAAAGGAAAAAAAAATAGTTTACCACAACACAGAGCTAAATCACAAATATTTAATTTTCTAAAACAGAACATAAAATATATACAGGATAAACAATTGTGGCCTACAAAACAGAAAACAAAGAGTTACTGGCAAGTGTTATGAGGGAGAAAGAAAGGGAATCAAATATCTTTATCACTTTAGGGCTAGTGAAGTAATCTAAGTGCTATATTTGGAAATCCACAAAGGTGTGTAAATAAATATTAATTTTTAGTTTGGTCAATGAAAATTAGTCAAAATTCTATTTACCAACTTTGTTCCATGAAATTCTCTTTTGGGTTTTGGTTTGTCGGCAACTTTTTATAGAGATTCTTTCGGCTGGATATAATAGTCCTTGAATCAAAAGCCGGAGTTGATAACAGCAGAAATTTCCATAATCCCATTTTTATAGGGGCTAACACCTAATTTGCATATTTCTAGATGTTTCTCGAATCATCTAGATTTTTCTCGAATATACTAGAATGATCTAGAATCTTCCAAACATTCTATTTCTAATTTCTCTATTTTACAACTACTTCATGAATGAAAACTTTTTTGTAATAACAAGTAGAACTCAAAAGAATCCCTTATTATAGAAATGCATCCTCGTAACAAATGCCAAATGGGCTACGCCAAAAGGTACCAAACCCCTTCAAACCAACAATAATGAAATGAGTAAAAATATATTTATTGGAACAATAAAAAAAGACTTTCTGGAGAGTTGGAATGGTCTTACTGCAATTCCTCTTCCAAGGGTGATTTGCAGTCTGAATTTGTTTATAAGCCTCTTCTATAACAATTATTCCTGGAACACTCCATGACGTGACATGATGTGAGAATATCATAATGAGACAACTAAGTCTGCAGCTAGGAAAGTTGGTTCAATGTGTCGTGCTAGACAATTTTTCCAACCAGAATCTATCTTACATATTTATAAGTCTATCATTCGACATTTCATTGAATATTGCTGCCTCATCTGGTCTGGTGCTTCTGCTATATATTTAGAGATCCTTGATAGAGTCCAAAGAAGAATCTGCAATGTTATCAGACCTGAGCTGGCATCTTAGCATCAATCAGTTTCTTACCACTGTAATATATAGGGTGTTTCAAAAAGAATATGCCAAAATCATTACGCTGTTTTTTCAGGTCTATAGAATTGTAGTGGACTGAATCAGTGGATATTTGATGGAGTAGTTATCAAAGTTTGATTGGGTGTCACTTTCACCGCTGTCGTTAGTATAACTTCCGGTGCAGCTACAAACAGGTCAAACCTATCTCGAAATGCTCCAAAACTGGCGATTCACTTTGCTGCAAGCAGATTCGAATGACTTCATTTTTTAGCAAGATGAAGCACTACCCCATTGGCATCTCAGGGTTAGAGCTTATCTGAATGAAAACGTGCCTCAGCGATGGATTAGGAGGAGAGGTGCTAAAGACCTTGCTCTCTGTGCTTGGCCTGCCAGATCTCCGGACCTCACTGTGTGTGACTTTTTCTTGTGGGGGTATGTTAAAGACCAAGTTTATGTTCCTGCACTTCCAGCAAGTATCGATGACTTGAAAGATCAAATAACAGCTGCAATCAACACGGTGGACCGTGACATGCTGAGGCGCGTTTAGGAGGAATTCTCATATCGGCTTGATGTTGTCCGTGCTGCCGGTGGTGGCCACATTGAGCACTTATAAAACATGAAATGAAACTTGGATGTATATACAACACATGCGTTCATGCTAGAAGTTTGTAATTTTTTTTGTTTTTGACACATCACGTGATGATTTTGGCGTATTCTTTTTGAAACACCCTGTACATTCCCTGTGTCTTTTCTATATTTCCATGGCAACTGTTCTGATGAACTTTTTTTTTTTCCTTTCTTTTTTTTATTTTTTTTTTTGAATGTTGTTATTTTTATTCATCCTCCCCCAGACAAATTGTATATATGGGAACCAGTTAGGACTTTCTTAAGTATTATGGTAAGTAAGAATGTGTTTTTTGGTATAAGGAAAACCGTGATATGTTTGGGTCATTAATCGTGGCTAGCTAAGTTTAAGGCAAGACAGACTGAAGACGACCTCCGCTCCCCCCCCTTTTTGGCCTTGTGCCATATTTTTATATTTTTCGAAATAAATATTACTTTCCTCTATGGCACCTAAACTTTATGAATTTAAGTGCAGTACTAGATTGGCAGTTAGGCCTCATCACTTTGGGGTTGTAATAGCGAGATTAGTAAATGGCTAATTTGATAAATTTAAGGTTTCAATATCTAATTTAGTTTCATCAGTAATTTTATTCAAGAAGAATCAATGTGAAGTTATATTTAAATTTTATATTTTTTTCTAATATTCACAGGTCTTAAATGTGTAAAACAGGCTCCTGAGATGATACTTCCCAATCTCTACAATCTTAACCTCTTCAAGTCTAGGGTCAACCATCATCTATCCTACATATCCTCATAATCTGCATTTACTTCCTCCTCTTACAGACATGCAACAACCTTTAACCCTCTACCTTGAGAGACTCTTGAGTCTTTTATTGTTTGAGCATTTAATAATAATAAAAAAAAATGCTAGCTTGTAAATAACCAAAAGACCATTCCAAAGGCAAAAACACATCCAACCCAAATACCTAAACGAAAATAACAGAGAAAAGAAATGTTCAAATTAACTATCTTACTTACCAACTGGTGTCTCTGGTACAGTTGGTACAATATCAGCAGGTTCAAGATTTGTGGCCAGAGGAGTCTGTGGTCCATTGACCATCACTTGACCAAGATAGTGGAGGAGCTTCTGGGCTCGGTTCTGGGATGGCTCAAATTGAAACAACTCTGGGTGTTCGTCAATGAAATTGGTGTCCAGAACTCCCGACAGGAAGCGTTCGTTTTGAAGAACATTGAGCAAAAATGGAATGTTGGTCTGCAATTGAAATGTAGGAAAATAAGGTAAGTGTGTGCTGAAGTCAGAGGAAACACTAACCGGTAACAGATTATTCTCTTAACAATTAAGGAGAAACAGGCAGAGAGAAAAAAAAAAAAAGAAAGAAATAAAAAAAAGTGCCAAGGGAACGCCTTCACAAGCCACCGAATCTCTGATGATAGCAAAGTGAGTCTTGCCAAAAGCAAACTGCTTTTGGCAAGACTCACTCAAGAATTTTGTTTTCCTGTCGCTTTTATTGACATGAAATGGTTAACAAAACACCCAGATCTGGGCAAGTTGCAGAGAGGTCTATATCTGG
>CAHIKZ030000716.1:1057500-1082500 GCA_903632075.3 Acanthosepion pharaonis | reverse complement strand
AGCCCTCCTTCTTCATTATGTGTCGCAAAGAAGATCAGCATTCATAGCCGTACAGGAGAATAGATATTATATAGCAGTTCAGCACTCTTTTCTTTGCTCCTATACGACCATGAATGATAGACAATTTCCCCACAGATAAAGAAGAGACTTGAGACAACAGAAAGATAGATATTATATAGCAGTCCAGAAATAGCAGTCCAGAAATCTCTTCTTTATCTGTGAGGAGATTGTTTCAGTATAGGAGGACTGGTATTCAAGTACTCTTTTCTTTATCTGTTGAGGAGATTTATCTGTGCATTCACTGTCATATAGGAGGACTGGTATTACGTAACAGTTCAGTACTCTTTTCTTTGTTTCTGTTGCTTCAAGTCTCTTATTTATCTGTGAGGAGATTGTCCAGCATTCACTGCCATATAGGAGGACTGGTATTACGTAACAGTTCAGTACTCTTTTCTTTGTTTCTGTTGCTTCAAGTCTCTTCTTTATCTGTGAGGAGATTGTCCAGCATTCACTGTCATATAAGAGGACTGATATTACATAACAGTTCAGTACACTTTTCTTTTGTTTCTACTTTTTTTTCATTTGTTTCTTCATTATAGGACTGATCAAGTCTTTTTCTTCATCTGTGAGGAGATTGTCCAGCATTCACTGCCATATAGGACTGATATTACGTAACAGTTCAGTACTCTTTTCTTTGTTTCTGTTGCTTCAAGTCTCTTCTTCATCTGTGAGGAGGTTGTCCAGCATTCATACTGCCATATAATACTTTGCTTAGATTTTAGAAAGCACCTGTCACTATTCCAGTGCACCTTCAGATTTCACAGTCACATTTTTCATTATTTGTTAAAATGCTTCCCAGATCGTTAACTTCCTCTACTAATATCTCCAATCTGTAGCTCACGTCTTGGGCTGTTCTTGCAGACAACCATACATTATGTCTTACAGTCAATAGTCCTTTCATCATGCTTTCCTTTAATACTTTTTCAAGGAGTTCCTGCTGTTTCGCAAGATATTTTTAGTCTAACACAGGGATGGGAACAAGAAATTTAATTTTCAGCTAAAAAGTAAGCAGGCATCTATGCCAAAGACAGAGGTCAGTTTTCAAGCCCAGATAAAAGCCAGAATCTTGAATGCTGATTTTCTAGGAATGCACACCTCTATCTGGAAGACTGGATAAATTAGTAAAACAATATTAACAGTAATATGAAAGATGCTTCGAGCACTTACCCGGTGACTTCTTCAGTAACAGTATGTTCCACCTGCAATCGAGCATTCACCTCAATGAAGTAAAACTGTCCATCACCATCCAAAAGAAATTCCACGGTGCCAGCATTCTCATAGCCAACATGCCTGGCCAGGCGGATTGCACTGGTTGCCATTGCGTCTCTAATGCTAGGATCAAGTTGTGGGGCTGGAGCAATCTCGACAACTTTCTGATGTCGTCGCTGGACAGAACAGTCTCGTTCAAAGAGATGGACAACATTGCCGTGTTTATCACCTGGAAACAAGAACAGGAATGCAAAGAATTGAGGAAAAGAGATTAAAAAATTCAGATATGATAGTATAAAAAATAAATTACTACCAGAGAATCAACAGTAAAAAAAAAATACTACGAGATCAGCAGTAAAAAAAATACCAGAACCAGTAGTAAAATAATGCTGCCAAAGAATTATCAGTAAAAGAAATACTGCCAGAGAATTAGCAGTAAAAAAACACTGCCAGAGAATTAGCAGTTAAAAAAAAAAAAAAAAAAAAAATACTGCCAGAGAATTAGCAGTAAAAAAAAAAAAAAATACTGCCAGAGAATTAGCAGTAAAAAAAAAAAAAAAATACTGCCAGAGAATTAGTAGTAAAAAATACCAAACAATCAGCAGTAAAAACAAAATACTACCAGAGAACCAGCCGTATAAAAAAAAAATCTAACCAGAGAATCAGCAATATAAAAGTCAGACGATTACATTTAGCCTCATTTCCATTTAATCATTGTGCATATAGTTGTTTTGCCCTTGATTTGACTCTGAAGAGTGAGGAGTAATAACCACTAAGCCCTTTCTTGTTTCTTCATTTTTTTCTTTTTTTGTATTTTTCAATCCAACATCGAGGCCATAGCCCAACATATCACACGATATTGGAATCAGATCAACTCCATGAACAAATTAAAAACATTCCGGGCCAGATCCAGACCCACAATCCTGAAATTTGGGATTCCAAAGTTTTCATTACTGCAATTGTTTTTAGCAATTTTTTTTAACATGATTTTTTGCAATTCATTTTTTGTACGATAATAATTTTTATAACTTAGAAATAAGATTTAGGAATAACTGAAATTAACTGCAAAATCCAGCGAAAGTCACCCAAGAAATAAAAACAACTGTTTGTACGGAAAATAAGGACCTATGTACATCAAATTGTCTTTAAATTAAGTCGCAGCAGAAGAATTATTGTTGAACTTTTAAAAAGGTATGTTTAAATATTAATGCAATACTTAAATGCAGCAATCAATTTTGAGTTCTTCTGCTGTTTATTGTTGCCTGTCACATACGGCGGGAGTATGCCTCGCAAAATGAAATCTCCACCAACAGAGGACCAGATTGCAATAAAAAAAGCCAAGGCTGCAGCAAGGAAAAGAAAGTCCTGTGCAAATGAAAACCCAGATCAAACAGCAGACAGGAGAGCTTCCAATACTATGAATATGCAAAGACTTAGGGACTCTCAAACTCCTCAACAAGCCAAAGGCCCAGTCAAGAGCCCTCCACAAGAGCTATCAAGTCATCCCATAAGTTGTCCAAATTTTAATTTTTTGTTAAAATGAACAAAATTTAAAGAGTATTTTACAATGTCTAATGGAGCTGAACATTATTTTTATGTTTAGATGCATTTAAACTGATCAAATTTTATTTCAGAGAACAATAAAATTAAATTTTGTTTGATTAAAACCCTGCTAACATGGAAGTACCCAAGAATCATTTGAGGCACATAATGCTTTATGAGTTCAAGAAAGGAAACTCAGCAGCCCCAAGCGGCTAGAAACATTCACTCAGTTTATGGAGAGGAATGTGTGAATGAAAGAACTTGCAGAAGATGGTTTGCAAAATTCAGAGGTGGAGATTTCACCCTTGAAGATGAAGATCGAACCGGACATCCAGTTGAGTTTGATGAAAAGCTTCTTGAAGCAGCCCTTGAAGAAAATCCTGCTTTATCAGTTGAGGAATTGGCAATGGTTCTCAGTTCAAACCATGCAACTGTTCATTGTCATCTTCAACAACTTGGAAAAGTTCCTAAACTTGGAAAATGAGTGCCTCATGAATTGTCTGAAAACAACCTCAAATCCTGAGTTGACATCTGCTCTTCTCTCCATTCTTGCCAACTTTTTTCACCTTTTTCGCATATACTTGTGACTGGCGACGAAAAAATGGATCTTTTATCAAAATGTTAAGTGTCGTAGACAGTGGCTTGGTAAAGGGGAAGGACCCTAGCCACAGCCAAGAAGGGAGCTTCATGGGCAAAAGGTTCTTCTTTCAATTTGGTGGGATCACCAAGGAATAATCCATTTTGAATTCTTATCACCTAATGCAACAATTAATGCTCAAATATACTGTCAGCAATTAGAGCATTTGAACCAAGCTTTGAGGAAAAAAAGACCTGCTCTAGTGAATCAAAAAGGGGTGATGTTTCATCAGGACAATGCGCAACGCCACACAGCAAGAATCACATCACAAAAGATCAAAGCACTTGGTTGGGAGAAATTTCCTCATCCACCTTATTCTCCCGATCTTGCTCCTTCAGACTACCATTTGTTTCATAGCTTACAGAATCATTTGGAACAAGCAGCTTTTGTAACACAGGAAGAGGTTAAAACTGACATTTGTGAGTTCTTTGAATCAAAGCCAAAAGAATTTTACAGTAATGGAATTAGTAAGCTTGTTAATAGATGGAAGGAAGTCATAGATAATCAGGGAAAATACATTGTTGATTGAATCTGTAATTAAATGTAACATTTGGTCACTTGTTTTCTTTATTCAAAATTCGGACAGAACTTATAGGAAGACCTGATAGCTTAAATGGTGCCCGATAGGGTGACTTTTAAGCTAATGCCATATATCTTGTGATTCCTGACGGAGTCCAAAGGGTCTGTAAAGTTATCTGACCTGGTATCTTGATTTCATTCATTTTCCGACTGCTGTGATGTGGCTTCTGTCTTTTCTCCAAAATATTTTCATGACAATTGTGCTAAAGAGCTCTCTTCCTTGGTACCTTGACTGTGTGAATTTAGGTATTCTACTAGATTGGCACTTAGGTCCTTTCACTGTTGAAATAGCTAACTGTAACCAAGTTCTATTCAAATGGTTTCTTTTCTTGCACTTATTGCCTCTAGAATGCTTTTCTTTCTTGCTTCACTGGTTAACAAAAAAATCTTTTGAAATGGTGTCAAGACACCAAATATCATTTTTAACCAATTTGAGAGCGCTGAATCTGAAAATGACCTTACTTTTTCTTGGTTAGCTACCGTTTTTGCTGTACAGAAATGCCTAATTTTTTTTTTTATAAAAACATTTTTATTATGTTTTCTGTATATATGACGTTAACCAATGGCAATATTTCTCAAAGTAAAAATAATAGAAACCTCTCAATTCGTATTTTAACCAACAAATATTGGTCTGCTTATTGAGAAATACTATTTTTGCAATAACAATCAGACCCTTTAAAAATAATGCAATTGAATATACCAAGACCAACAAGTATTTACATCAAATCATTTAATAAACTAACAGCAAAAATAAAACCTTTGTGAACATAAGAACTAGGGTAAAAATTTTCTCTTTCTTGATTATCATGTTCAATTTTATTTAAGTCCCTTTTGATACTCCAGTAGTAGTCAGCCATTATTCGTTTGTCCAACTGTCTCTGGTAGCGCTCTTTCATTTTGATATCCTGATGGAATCGTTCTCTTTGCTCATCTCTCACATCACCGCAATTAACCGGAAATTTATCTAGATGGCTATGCAAAAAATGATACTCATTATCGCTTGTAGACTTTTCAATAGCTTTTTCACTAACACCTTGTAGTTTTCAGCCTAGCGATTACCTAAGAAATTTTTCACCATGTCAACAAATGATGTCCAAGAGCATAATTTCAGATCAGGGTGTGATTAGATGTTCCTAATCCCATGTGGAGGGCAGATGTTATGGTGAAACCATTTTCATAATGTTCATCATGTGCAATGGAATAGGCGCATTCAATTGGGATGTTTTTAGTTGGAGTTTCTTTCCAGCTATGAAAACAAAATGCTCTCAATGTGCTTGGTTTCCTTCCGTAGTGAAGGGATAAAAATGATAGGATAAATTTATGAATATCAAACAGAAGATTTTAGGATTTCATTTCTTTGATGTCACCTTAATTATCAGGTTTACTAAAGTGTATTACTGATAAACTTTATCAGTTAATTTGAATTTTGGCGATAAATTGGAAAAATTCAGTATTTCTATTTTAAAATTGTTGACTCAAAAAATTTTTTTTTCTTATAAAAATAGTTTCTTTCAGATGGCTGACATAAATAAAGTTCCTGGGAACCTATACATGCGGGTCTGGGGAATGCTTGTGAATTCCAAATTCCCATGAAACTCCAATATTGGAGCTGGCGCAACCCACCCTAGGTGAATGTCATTACAGGTACAGGTAGGTGCTGACATGAATTGCTCAGCTTACCTAAAAATCAATGGGTTTCTACGACCTTTATTAACTAAATTTTGAAATCAGCTACGACTGTAAATTTATCTTTTTTCCAAAAATGAGTAATTTCAGTACAGCAAAAAAGTACCAAACCATGAAAAGCTAAGGTCATTTTCGTTATCAGCGCCATCAAATTAGCTAAAAAAAATGACGTTGTTTCTTGGAACCAAAAATTGTGTTGACCAGTGTAATCTTCAACGCCAATCAACATCTGTCTTTCTGATTCCTGTTTTTTTTTTTTTTTTTATTCTTCCTCTTCACTAAAGTTTTCTCATTCTTTTTTTTTTTTTTTAACTCCCAGTAACCCCTTGTTCCTTAGGGGCTTTAACGCCTTCTTTGGGGTGAAATGATTAAAGCAAAAAATAAAAAAAAATTAAAAATAAAAAAAAAAAAAAAAAACATTAGACACACAATCCCAAAACCCTGGCTCATTACAAGAGGCATACATACCCAATATCTGGACTTCAATGTGTCGGGGTTTTTCAATGAACTTTTCCAAAAACAAAGACCCATCACCAAATGCAGAGAGTGCTTCTGAATACGCTCGGTCAAAATTCTCTTTTACTTCCTGAAAATTTAAGAAATATGAACTTCAGAGGGCAGATTCCGAAATTTTACAAGGCCCAAGAGCCACTCGAGGTAGAGGGTTACAGAGTAAGAGGTACAGTTTATGGGAATATGTGGGGAAGATAACAGTTGATCCCAGACTTGAACAGGTTAAGATTGTAATGATTGGGAAAACATCCTCTTGGGAATTGGTTCTACAAAGCAGCAGTTCGTGGGTGGGAAGCTGCTTCTTTGGTGGAACTTGTATCTCACCACTGCAATACAGATAGAATCAGGGTGGTTGAATGAAGTATAATCACTGATAGCAACCGAAAAATCACATTCTGTATTAAAAAATCTTGGTGTTACACTAATTTGTCTTTGCGGCTACGATGGAAAATGCTGCTTTGGCCATAAATATAGCAAGGGTGTAACTCAAACTGTGATTACAGAGTTAAGTGAATTCTTTTTTTACAAAAATCCATTGCTTTCTTATATATTTTGGTAAATGCTAACATTAATATTAGCTGTTTTCTTATAAGAAAACATTTGGCATTCATTGACTGAGCGACCAATGTTCTTTGGAGTTATATCTTTAATTTAATTTTTTTTTAGTTGTTATTCCCCTCTCCCCAAAATAAACGAATTTATTTTGTTCATGCTAAAAAAAAATTTGTTTTGTTCCCGGAAAAAAAAAAAAAAAAAAAAAAACAAAAAAAAACAAAAACACTATATAAAATTCACTATAGTTTATACATAATGTTTAATGTGTTAAAATTATTCAACTTTTTAACAAGAAAAATCTCAAGTTGATATTAAAAATTGCCATTGTTGATTTATTTCAGATGGAATGATCTATTATGACAGGTCTCTAATTCGTATTTAGATAGATTGCATTTATTTTCTATTTTTCCAGTTGAATTGTTTACCGATATTGCATAGGATTCATTATTGTGCATAAATAGGTTACAATAAAATTTGTATTTTATATGAAAATTGAGATGTCCTTTATATATATATATATATATATATATATATATAAAACTCGTTATTTTTTATCCATAATGTTGAATGTGTTAATATTATTCCACTTTTTCATAAGAAAGTTGATGTTAAAAACTGTCGCAAAACCTTGTTGATTTATTTAAGATGGAATGATCTATTATGACAGGTCTCTAGTTTGTATTTAGATTAATTGCATTTATTTTCTATTTTTCTAGTTGAATTGTTCATCTTTACATATGATTCATTATTTTACATAATTAGGTTACAATTAAAATTTATATTTTATATGAATACTACCTTATGGAAATTGAGCAAGGCAGGAAGTCCTTGCACCTACTCTGGATTTATTAAAATAAATCTGATATTAATTATAGATTATTTATAAAATAATATCCTATACTAATAATAGACTTCCTATTAAGGCTCCCACAGTGGGCATTAGTTTAACAAAGGAGTTTAAATACATTGTATTTATTTTCTATTTTTCTAGTTGAATTGTACACATCATTTCCATATGATCCATTATTTTACATAATTAGGTTACAATTAGAATTTATATTTTATATGAGTACAATCTTATGAAAATTGAGCAAGGCACAAAGTCCTTGAACCAGCTCTGGATTTATTAAAATAAATCTGATATCTGCAGATTAAGTCAACACAGACATTACTTAAATGCCACTGATGATGTCTATTTTATTTCTAATTAATGCATAAAAATTTATCATATACGTACATCCATAGATCTGACAACTCTCATACCACGACCACCACCACCATAGGCTGCCTTGAAGATCACAGGAAAACCATGTTTTTTACAGAATTCAACAGCTTCTTCCGAGCTTTTAAGTGGCATGTCAGTGCCTGGAACAACTTTTACACCTGAGATAATAATAAACAAAAAAAAAAAAAAAAATAACATTAAATTTGTGTAAATACCTTTGACATTTTTGCAAATTTGACCTTCTTCAGAATTTATTCAAAATGAGGCACATATTTAGAATTGCTGGACAAATAAATTTGAATCATTTAGTTATTTGCAATAATTAGTCCTTTGATAATTTTTCTTTTTAATTATGGCAATTCATTTTTTTTTTTTTTAAATTACCCACAATGTATTTCAGCAATACTTAAATAGACTTTTCCACTTGTAAAAAATATAGATTGATTTGTTTTTTATGGCTTATCAACCCTTTTCAGGTTATTTAAAAACAGGAAATATTTTTAGATTAAGAATTTTTTTTTGAGAGATAATAATAGTTTAGTGATACAAGTCTTACTAATTAATCCATAGGTAGGGGGAGAAGTAGATTCATACCTTTTTCAAGGGTATTTGCACATAAGTGAATATATCAAACCTAACTGGAATTGAAACTTGGCTCTCCGATTACCAATTCCAAGCCTTTATCTATTACACCACCCTCACATCCAAGCTGAATGTACCTGGTATTCATCAAGTAGTGATATAGTGAAGAAAATGGCGAATTACCTTGTCAAACCAAGTGACAGCATGTCGCATGTATCCTACGACAGAAAATGTGGCAAGAAAGAAAGCTACTTGCTGAAAAAAAGGGCACGTATTCTGCATGATATGCTAAAGACGAAATATTTAAATTCGAAACAAGTCAGTCACAGGAGTCACCATAAAAATATTTTAATATGCAAAATTGGGCGTCCTCTCCCAGTTGTCAACAAATGGAAAAAATGCTCGGGCGATAAAAGCAGTTGGTGTGTTCTCAAATTGGGGGGGAAATTCATGTATTTAGCGACCGCGGTGGTCGTTGGTGAGTGAGTTATTTTTCTGACTGGTTACGTGCATTGTGATTTGTGACATAGTACCTGCAAATCGAGATTTCGATATTTTACAAAAAGATTTCTTCTAACAAATGGATATACTATGTATACTCACATATCATGTGACTTTTGAAGACCTGATTTTGAAGCTAATTTTAAGAGGGTCGCATCATACATAAGATCTAAAATTAGCCTATGTACTGCTGGCCCTGGCTACACTGTTGACCAAACTCTATATCCATTTATTGTAATCAAAAAGTACAGCTGTATTTAAAATGAACATAATTTTGATAAAACTGATGTTTTACTTAACTGTACCCAATAATAACGCATGTAATATTCATATATAATATTCACATATTAGTATCATATTATAAAATACAGCATGTACGGTGGAGTAATGGATAGTGGCTAATATTGAGGAATAGGAGAGCCGGGTTCAAATCGCAGTCAAATCCATTACATTCACTTATGTGCTAAAAGGTACGAATCCTATTCTCCTCCCAGCTATAGGTAAATAGCAGGACAGACCAGGTTCTATAGCTTTGGATGGCAACTGGTCTACCACAGAAAGAAATGGCAACCTACTGCAGGAAAAAAAATCTGTCATGTATCAAGAGATACATGATCGCCTAATCATGTATTACACATGGCAAATAACTGATTGATTATAAAATACAATTATAGTGAATATGCATCTTTTCCATTGTTTACGTTTATAAGCTGTTTAGTCGTTTCTTGTCTGTTTATGGCTGTACGCATTTACGCAACGAGTATAGCGTTACTAACGATACTTTTATCATTCTCTTTGACTTTTTTAACTTATTTAACTAGAAAATGGGATCAAGAGATAGAGGAGAAGAGATTAGTCGATTGCAATTTTGGTCTCTCAAAAAAGGAACTCCCATAATACATGATAAAATCTTTTCCTTTTTTTATTTTATTTAAAGAACAAATAAATAGATACATTTTTAAAGTAGTGATATTATTTAATCAAAGAAAAAAAATTACATAAATTAACAAAAGTGTACTGTTTTTAAAAAAATATGCAGATATTTAAATACATTTTCAAGAATGATGCTGTTTGGTTGGTTGATATCAAACCCTATAGGTTAATCAATAGTGAAATCTCAATAATTGGAAGACAATCTTATGGACTTTATAGGTTAATCAATAGTGAAATCTCAATAATTGGAAGACAATCTTATGGACTTTGTTTAGCGGTATATCAAACCCTATAGGTTAATCAATAGTGAAATCTCAATAATTGGAAGACAATCTTATGGACTTTGTTTAGCGGTATATCAAACCCTATAGGTTAATCAATAGTGAAATCTCAATAATTTGAAGACAATCTTATGGACTTTGTTTAGCGGTATATCAAACCCTATAGGTTAATCAATAGTGAAATCTCAATAATTGGAAGACAATCTTATGGACTGAACTAAAAATATATTTGGACACAATTATTTACATTATTCAGACTATTATCCTCATCTTTGTCGCCATATTTATCACAACATTTCAGCCATTGTACACTCTGGCCTTCTTCAGGTGGTTGGAATGTCGAACTGAACCCTTTATTTTGCTCACCGGGGTAGACAGTTCTAGTTCCATGTGCCATGTTTAATGGATGTCAGTTATCAGTTATCTCCTGTTAATTTCCCTTTGAAAGTTCTCCACTGCCTTAACCGGGTATTGAACTCACTTTTTGGGTCCTGCCACTGGATCTAACCAACGCCTTTATCCACTGGGCCATGTGTCCTTGAAGGCCAGAGCGTACAATGGCCGAAACGTTGTGATAAATATGGCGACAAAGATGAGGACAATAGTCCGAATAATGTAAATAATGTACATAATACCTCATCTCAGAAATATAGACAGACTTTGGACACAATTGTATGCCTTCAAATTGATTTACAAAAAAATAAAAATAAAAAAAAATTAAATACCCTCTTGCACAGATTGCACAAAGAGAAGACCCCCGCCCCCAGTGGATTGAATAAGGTTCAAAATTTCGATACCAACTACAGCAGACAAGAAAGTGCTTTCAACCAGCCTCAAACCCATATGCTTTGCTCCAGGTTCTTGTCATACATGGACAGCAACTTAATCAATCTGATCACAGAAACTCAGAGCCCAGAGCCAGAGCAAAATAAATAACCCGCCAGTACTTACCTGCTTGTATTGCTGCTTGTCGAGCTTCAATCTTGTCTCCCATTTGTTGAACAACCTTAGGGCTGGGACCGATGAAGTTAATGCCAGCATCCAGACAGGCCTGAGCAAAATCAGACCTCTCCGACAAAAAACCGTAACCCGGGTGGATAGCATCAACATCGTTTTCCTGAAAATGGATATTATCATGTCTGAATGTTTTTTATGAAGAAATACAAAATTTAAGAAAGGAAAACACGTTCAGTTTGAAACTTCAAATCTGTTAAAACAGCGGTCAGCAACCTTTTGCAGAGAGTGGGTCAGAAAGCTAAGTGGTGTCTTGAAGGTGAGCCATGATATGAAAGGTACTATAATAAATGTTATAGACAAGCATATGGTTGCAAGAAAGAAATACAACAACAGCAGAAATAGATTTATGTGATTTATTTCAACAGGAACATGCGGGTTTGGGACAGCTACCTTGTGGTATAGTTCATAGGCTGGCTGAAGATCTGGGTTGATCTCTCATAGTAGTTCTCGCTGGTTGGTGTGGCACGACTGCTGCTGACCGCTCAGCCTGACCGTGACAGGTCTCTTCCCTGGCCTCCTGTTGACTGCCTGGTGTACTTCCCGTGTGACCCCTTTTATGGCGTTTTTTATGGCTTAACAGGCTCGAAAAATGACGCACATATAATTAGGAGGGAAGCATTTTTATTGGTCGAAAAAAAACACTTTAAAATATTATTTTATTTTTCGACTGGAACTCGTGCGTCGGAAACATGCGTAAGTGAAGATAATGGTCATTTTGTGATGGGGCTCTTGAGTATGTTAGTTTATTTGCCTGTAAATCAGCCGAGATATGTCTTATTTTATTTTATAACATAAATCATCTCAACCTGAGACCGCTCCATCCGGAAGCCTGCTTAGAGGTTTAGAGTAAAAACGACAAAGTTAATGTTATATTATTTAAAGATTACTTATTTTACTGTAGGAATAACAGGGTAACATCTAATGCAATCAATAAAAAATGCAAATTCCTTACTATTTATATTTTAAATTTTGCACATTGTTTTTGCCAACTACACAGTGTAGTAGGGTCAGTTGGGCACCGTCTGTGGGGTAAAAAAAAGCACCATGATGCAAATCATTCCTCCAGAAAGTTGGAAATGGCAAGCTGTAATGCTTGGCATTTGCCCCAGAAGCTCCAATGCAAACCCTTCTGAGTGTTTGGATGTCAATCTGGGGACAATGCAGAGGATTCAGAATGAGTTGGAGGAGTCTAATGGTGATTACAAAGGTGTTTGTAGTGATCACTAGCGATGGCAACTATAACTCCAGTCATATTCGCACAGGGTCTCAGGCTCAACACAGAGACCTTGAGAAGGTAGTGCTGCTCTAGGTCAAGAGGGTGGCTGCTGGAAGACCAGATGCACCATACCACACAAGCAGGAGAACCCAGTCATGGCTGTCAAACAATTGCTGTAAGCCCTTCACCCCTTACATCTGGCCACTCCCCAGACTGCAACCCCTTTGATCATTATTTGTGGGACACAGTTGAGAGAGAGACCAACAAAAATCCTTGTAATTTTTGCGTAATTTTGGTAAATATATCTGTTAAAATGAGATGTCAGTGTTATTTTCATTTTTGTATAATTTAAACGACAATTTATCCATCAAACCCTGTACAGTTGAAAATGACAAATTATTTAACGAGGCACTTGTTACTGTTTATAGTTCAATAACTTCTCCACAATATTTGTCAATGACAGGAGCGAAGGATAATCCATGTTGTCATCCCCCAACCTGGTTCTTAAACGACTTATAGTACGTTTTATCTTCGAAAAAAGCTGTTCACGTGCATATGCACTTCCAAATAACGATACCATCGTTTTTGCATTATTTAATTAGCTTCTATATTTTCCACTTGACAAAACATATTTCTTGTAAAAGTCAGAAGTGGACTCAGAATAAAATTTTGATTTAAAAAAAAAAAAAAAAAAAAAATTTTTTTTGAATTGTAAATCGATTAACACCAACTGGTAATTTTCTGCCAACTTGTGCCAAAAATTAATTAGATAATTAGTATCCAGGTGTTAAGTTTGTGGGTTCACAGACCAGATGAGACCCAGAGTCGGAAGTTGCTGACACCTGTGTTAAAAGATCATTTTAGGCTTCAACCGACAGGCTTTGTCAAAATTAAAACATGACATGTGAGAATAGATTAAGAGGTGATTTGCCAAATGGTGATAGTGACCTCCCTATTAGACCATAACTTATATATATATATATATATATATATATATATATATATATATATATTATTTATTTAAAAAAAAAAAATAACATAGATATGTTATAAAATCACTACAAAAATAGCTATTTTGTTTCAACACCCTCGGTGTCTTATCAAGTGATGATGTTGAGTGTAAAATAAATGGTTTTAAAAGTTTCGAATTAATTAACAATACTTCACAAGGGGAAAACGTTGTTACAAAAGCTAGATGGACCAATCAAAATACAAGTATAGGAAAATTCAAAAAGCTTGACAACGAAGTCATGTTATAATAGCTATTCAGATATTTAAAATATGGGCAGTATTAAAAAAGAATTTATTCTAACCAATAATTACTAAATTATATGATAAAATTTAATATTAGAATTATATATATAGATATTATACTCCGCTGAATTTAGATCACCTTCCGATTCATTCTGCAAGTCAGTGAGATGTGAACTCCAAGGAAGCAGAAAACAAAATAAAAAAACAGTTTTCTGTGCTGGAACATAGACGTGGAACAGGGAGAAGGCCATAGGAGCAGGGACGTGGAACAGGGGGAAGGCCATATGAGCATCACCGAACAGGGGAAGGCCATATGAGCATCACCGAACAGGGGAAGGCCATATGAGCATCACCGAACAGGGGAAGGCCATATGAGCATCACCAGGGGAACCATATGGCATCACCGAACAAGGCCATATGAGCATCACCGAACAGGGGAAGGCCATATGAGCATCACTGAACAGGGGAAGGCCCTATGAGCATCACTGAACAGGGGAAGGCCATATGAGCATCACCGAACAGGGGAAGGCCCTATGAGCATCACTGAACAGGGGAAGGCCATATGAGCATCACCGAACAGGGGAAGGCCATATGAGCATCACTGAACAGGGGAAGGCCATATGAGCATCACTGAACAGGGGAAGGCCATAGAAGGCTTGACAAAGAAAAGGAGAAGGTCATAGAAAAAAAGAAGGGGAATTCCAATATCAATTATCTGAGCAACCGATGGGAAAAGAAAGTTACTTACCTTGGCAATATTAATTATTTCTGGAATATTAAGGTAAGCGGCTACAGGTGCCAACCCTTTGCCTATCAAATATGACTCGTCCGCTTTTTGTCTGTGCATATGCATCATATCTTGTTCTGAATAAATAGCCACAGTTCGAATGCTCATCTCTGTGCAAGCACGGAACACACGAATAGCAATCTCACCTGAAAGGAGTGAAATCGAAACAAAGTTATTAGCATTTAATGTTTGATCTCAAACCAATTTCATTTGAATGAAGTATTAAAAAAATAAATAAAAAATGGCAGATGGGATATATCAACCTTCTACCTTTTGTGGCTCTTGGGCCTTATATAAAGTGAATATTAATAAAAAAAAAAAAAAGTGCTTCTCATAACAATGACAAAATATAACTATTTCTTTTCCGAGAGATGTAATTGTCAGTATTCTTGTATTATTTCAAATTATTGTTCTCATCTTCTTTGATACAGATTTTTTTTTTTAAGTAAGGTTTACCCTTTACAAGACCCAAGAGCCACTCGAGGTAGAAGGTTACATTTGGAAGCCATTTCTGCGTATAGGAGTGGAAAACAATGGTTAATCCTAGCCATGGTCATGTTAATATTGTAGCAATCAGGGAAACATCCTCTTTAAGAATCAGTTCCACAGGGCAGTGGTTCGCGGGAAGAAACTGAAATAGTGGAACTTACTTCTCACCAATGGAATACAGAGAGAATGTGAGTGGTTTGCTACTATGTAAGTGGCATGGCTTTTTCTTGCTGTGAAGGTCTGCCTTGGCGGGATGAGGGAATGTAGTTTGTTCAAGCACTTTCTGTGCAAATAGTGGTAGAGCAGTGAGAAGCTTGCCACAAGCAACCTATGAGAGAGAGGTTGAAGAGTGGAGAATAATTCATCACCCACAAAGGCTCAGAGATGCTTTTGATCTACCCAGGCTGGAGAGTGAGGTCTGGGCAGCTCCCACCCAAATATGACAATAGTACTCCATTTCTGGCCTGATCTGACTCGTGTAAAGGCAGAGAAGAGCAGGAGTCAGGTACTTACTAGAATGGTACAGTGAGCCAACCATTTTACCTGCAACCTTCATAATGGATCATATGAGTTCCACTTGTGGTCAGGTGTGAGTTTGAGGCCCAACAGTCTGTCAAGGCATAGTGCTTCCCCAAGAAAACCACCATTAAACCTGATTGGTGGTAGTTCAGGGTCAGATTATAGACACATTCCGACCCAGCATCTTCTGGTCATCAGGTAATACCCGCTCAGACCGGTGGCTAGGATCAAAGTGTAGTATCTGCGCTTTGTGAGCTGCCGGGTTGGGTGTCTGTCGAACTCTGCTTGCAGAGAGGAACCCGGACGAAGCTCCGCCAAAGGGTAGGGTTTCGTTGGGGGAGGTTGATTTGAACTGGCCCGCCTTTTGGGTTTGGATGGTTATTTATTTTTGGCTGGGCTTACGGGCTCAGAGATACCCACATTAAAAAGGCCTTGTGCCACATTTGATCCCCGTGGGTGGATTGATAAATACCATCAGGTGTCTATTGATTGGTTGATATGGGATACATCCGTTTATGTTCATTCTCGTTGAAGTCATGTATTACTAGCTGATCCAAGGTTTGAACTAATGACCACTAGATGACAGTAATGTGTCGGTGTGTGTCAGAAATGCCCGCCACATAATGGCAACACATTAGGGCAATCACTGTCCCAAAGTGTGTTTTTTGGAGCCTTTTATAGTCAGTGTCAGATGGCTTTTTGACATTTGGTTATAATGGTGGCTTCATTCCACATTTCATAATTTAGCGTTTCATTTCTGAGATGAAATACATTCTTTTATCATTTTGAACTATTGCTCTCATCATGGTTGATATAGATGTCATTATAGATACATTTTGACCACGTACTCTCTGGCCATCATCAGGTGTCATACCAACCAATCAATGGACACCTGATGATGACCAGAGAGTATCTGGTCGTAATGTTGTGTCTATAATAACTTCTATATCAACCAAAATAACAACAATATTTTGAAATAATAAAAGAAAAGATAACAGATATATACATTTCCAGTAATTGTCTAGGGGTCTCTAGATGTTTGCTTACAATTTAGGGCTATGCTGAGCCATTTTAACATTTTCATTGCTGCATTGTTATAGCATTGTTGCCTGGCTGTGCTGGCCCGTTTAGAATAGGCTGAGGGATTAACACTTTCACAGCTATATTGTTATAACATTGTCACCTGGCTGTGCTGGCCATGTGGAATAAGCTGAGAGATTAACACTTTCACTGCTGCATTCTTATAGTATTGTTGCCTGGCTGTGTTGGCCCATACTGGTGTCAGATTGTCTGCAGTACAGACTAATTTAAATGACACCCACAATAGAAAAATCATCATACAACAAGTTGTATTTTGTATTACTACATATTTTTTAATCATTACATCCCCAAGCAAGGCAATGGAGCCACTAAGATGCAAGGGGTTTCCGAGCGTGAAAGGTGATAAGAAAAAGAAAACGTTATTAATGAGAGAGAACAATAGATGAACAGGAATTAAGACAAATGATAATGATTGACATTGCATTTCAATTTTTGAAGATCACAGTTGAATGGAAAGCAAGAAGCCACAATGGAGGTCCACAAGTGCGAAGTGCGAGAAAATAAACTGTTAGCATAGAACATATGGTTACATCTAGCCATTTCAACTTCTGGCTTTCCAGCCAACTTTGATCTTCAAAAGATTAAGTGCAATGTCAATCGTTATCTACTGTCTTCTTGATTCCTCTTATTTTTCTCATTCCTTCATGTTTTTCTTTTTCTCATTCTTTCATGCTCAGTAACCCCTCGTATCTTAGTGGCTTTATTGCCTTCCTTCAGGTGAAATGATTAAAAAAATTCCTTTATTAAATATATAGTTTTGAAATTAGTTTTCCTTCTAGACTGGTTGCCACCTCAAAGCAAGAGTGACATGTCTACCCTCCTATTTAACCCATAGATGGTGGGGCAAGAGATGGATTCAAACTCAACTGGAAGTTTAACTACTTACCAATTTTTTTTCCAAATCGGCTCATCCTAGTAAGGACGTACACATATATTTACCCATTCTATCCACAAAGGCAGGATGTGACACAGGGCCGAGTTTATGGGGAGTGCCATACACATGTATGCATATGGTTCAAGGACAAAAATTTTACTCAATGCCAGGCTGGTGTTGATATTACACACACACACACACACACACAGCCTCTCTTTGTGCAAGCAGGGAGGTACTGCCACAGGGACCAGGTGCCTTCTCCCATCTAAAATGGGGAGAAATGTTTACTCTGCCCAAAAGCCAACTCTTGTACCAGGTAAGTATTTGTTATGGGGTCCACCCCTTTTTCATACAAGTGGACTCGACCAGTGTGTACTTGTACTGCTGCCATTAAATACACAGAGTCAGAGTAGACAGAGTGATTGAGTGGTAGAGTAATAGTGTGAGGTAACTGCTTGTAGGAGTCACAGTTGTGAGCACGTAGACTCTAAGGGAGTCCTACTTTGAGACTTAATTTACCAGACTGTATATATATATTATTATTGCTATTAACCGCATTTCTGGATCTACTGACCGTATTACTAATTGTATTATTGTGTAAATACAATTATTTGCTATATTTCATTCCTGCGTTTGTCATTCATTGGAGACTGGATTTCATTTTGGAATCCACAACGGTATTGTTTATAAAACTTATTTGATATGTCACCCATATTTGTTTCTCACTTCATTCTTAATTAAAGACATTTTTTTTTTTTCTAATTTTCATAGAAATACAATAAATTCATATCAAACAGAAAAGTATGATAAATGCCTTAAAATTTATTACTGGGTAATGTCACTTTTCCCTGAAAATTGTGAAATAAGTTTTGAAACAGAAATTAGAAGAAACATCTGGTTCATTTAAATTTTTTAATATTGTGAAAAATTAAATATATTAGTGAAATAAATGTACAACGTTGAGATTTTAAGGGATAAGATGGTGCAACTTTTCAAAAGATACTTCGGGATGGCTCTGCTGCATGGTTGTATCATACCCAAGGATGTAATTTATTACCGGTTTTTAGCTTCAGAAACAGTCTAGTATTATATCTATTGATGTAATTTATTCCCTGGTTTAGCCTCGGAAACACGGGGTTGTATTACACTCGAGGATGTAATTTATTCCCTGGTTTTAGCTTCAAAAACATGGGGTTATATTATACTCGAGGATGTAATTTTTTTTTACAGGGTCATATTATGCTCAAAAATGTAACTTATTCTCTGGTTTCAGCTTCAGAAACACAGGGTCGTATTATACTTGAGGAGGTAATTTATTTTATAGTTTCAGAAACATGGGGTCATATTATACTCAAGGATGTAATTTTTTTCCCTGGTTTTAGCTACAGGTACACGGGGTTGTATTTCACTCAAGGATGTAATTTATTCCATGATTTGTTTCAGAAACATAGGGTCGTATGATACTCAAGGATGTAACTTATTCCCAATTTTTAGCTTCAAAAAAACAAGTTTATATTATACTCGAGGATATAATTTGACCCTGGTTTTCATGGGGTCATATTATGCTCAAGAATGTAATTTATTCTCTGGTTTCAGCTTCAGAAACACAGGGTTGTATTATACTTGTGGAGGTAATTTATTCCCTGGTTTTAGTTTCAGAAACACAAGGTCATGTTTTACTCAAGGGTGTAATTTACTCCCTGATTTTAGGTTCAGAAACATGGAGTTATATTATACGCATGCTGGTACTTTTAACATTGTGGACCAGCAACTTCAAGTAGATGACTTGAATTTCCAAGAAACTTCTAGAAATTATATATTTCTAGTTGTTAATTGATTTTACTTCCAACTAAAAACAAACTCCAGGGATATATGTATAGGTGTGAACATAAAAACAAATGCAATAAAGTGCAGAGAAGCAATTGCTTACCTCTGTTTGCAACCAGTAACTTCTGAATAGGTTTTCCATCGTTGGATGTAGAAGATGCCTGCCGGAGGGATTCAGGCAACCGATATCCTGGATTCTGAGGGATCCTGGACAATACCGGTGCCAGATTGTCTCCTGCCACAATCCGTAGCTGTGCTACGTGACGTTGGAGTCGTAGCATTGTGCTAGCTAGCTGCTATGGACAAGCACCTTTTGAGGAATTCTGTAAGAAATAAAAATGAAAACATTATATTTATATCAGCTGAAATTATAGCCATTAAAGATTTTTTTTTACCGTTTTAACTATTTGTTTCAGAATAACTCAAACCAAATTAATGTTTTTCACCAAAAATGAAGTTCACAATTTATGCAGCAGTTTTTTTTAAATATATACAAATATAAAAGTGGACAGTGAAGTCAACACACAGAGGCGACAGTCTGTTTGCATTGTTTTTGCTCAACTTTTTATATATACAGGTCAGTGATGCATTGTGGATATTCTATTGCATTGTGGGTAGTCTAACGGTTATTTTGGTGGGTGTGGTTTGTTAATTTGTTTATTAATTACTTAGTTTACTTACTTATTTATTTTCATTTATTCTTGTTTGTTTTCAGTTGTTGAGTTTTTAACTTAGTAAAAATTTATTTTCATGTTTGCATTTTGAGATGAATTCTGATCATTTATGTAGTATAGTATGGTTTTTTGGATTGTTTGTTATAGGCTGATGTTCTTTTCCTTATTTTCCATGATATTTTTGGTGATTTGTTTTTAAAAAAAAAAAAAAAAAATAATCATACCAAAAAAATTAAACTGTTAAAAAATGAAATACCTCTATAAATCTAGTAAATACCAAACTACCCATAAGAAACCCATGGCATTTCTTTTAAATGTTGTTTTTGACTTGTTATCTATGCTAATGACACAACCAATTACTCTAGTCTCCATTGTAAATCTGATACAAACAATAAGGTCAAATTGGCAGATGATCTCAAAAAATCTATTGGCAACTGGGGCAAAGGATGGCTTCTTAATTTTAACACCCCCAAAACAAAACTGCTCTCTATTAATCATCTGAGAGGCCCAAACTGCTTTCCATCAGCATGGCTGATGCTAACTTCCAGGTGAGGTCAAGAAAAAATAAAATTCAAGAAACATTTAATCACTTTCATTTATTTGGTTTAAATTATATCACTTAGCATCCTCCATAGTTTACCTTGACTTTTACAGCAAGCCTGAAGAATATTTATGAGGGCTCTTAAATCTAACAATTTTCAAGATCTAATATTTTTACTTCTGTGTCTAAATACTTGTTGCGAAATAAAATCATTAAATTTGCCTTGATAAAGTCCATCGGTTGACAAAACATGTTGGTAAAGAATAGTTTTTTTTCTTCTCGTCTATTTATATTGTCTTTTTACATATATATATATATATATATATATATATATATATATATATATATATATATATATTTCTGTGAGATTAAAAAACAAATCACACCAAAAATATCATGGAAAATAAGGAAAAGAACATCAGCTTACAACAATCCAAAAACCGTAAACTATACCTGGAGGCAAAAATGGCAATAACCTTCCCAGACCAAAACGAACTACTAAATAAACAATCAGAACTCATCTCAAAATGCAGACACAAAAAAAAAAAAAATTTACTACATTATTTAAAAACCAAAAACTGAAAACAAACAAGAATAAATAAAAATAAAATAAACAAAACCAAGTAAAATAAATTAATCCAAAACAAATAAGTAAATAAATTAAGCAAATAATAAACAAATTAACAAACCACACCCACCAAAACAAACATTAGAATAATACAAGAGGCTACCCACAATGCATCACTGACCTGGATATATAAAGTTGTGCAAAAACATAACACACATGGACTGGTGATTGCATTTAGCATGAAACAGACTGTCCTCTAGGTGTTGACTTCAATGTTCACTTTATATAAGCAAATATATAGATATAGATCCGACAGTATGAAGAAAAATACACAAAAAACAAACAAAAATCTTAATATGCAATTATGCTGTATTAATGTTAATATAAAGTCAACATTGGACGTTTCGGTCTATTTAAGACCATCTTCATGGACATTTTCATTTAAACACAATTAACATTAGAACATATAAAAATTTAACACAAAAGACGATGGACATAAGAGCACAACTAATCCAAACAGATAACTGAAATTTTTATATAAGATCAGCGTTCCATTTAAATATGATCACGTCGTTGTCACGTGGGCGATGTTGTGAAAACGTATATCCATATATTTGCTTACGTGACGACGACGTGATCATATTTATATATATACACAAACATAAAAGGCTCTGCCATTTCTTGTGGTATGGAGCATTTTTATATCTGAAGGCTGTTTTGGGGCAGACTCTACTCAGAGCTGCTCAATTAAACCCTGGAGATATATATATATATATATATATATATATATATATATATATATATATATATATATTATTTCACTCAGGTGTGAATTCTCTTCTTCTCCCTCCAGCTATGGGTAAATAGCAGGACAGACTGGGTTCTATAGCTTTGGATGGCAACTGGTTTAAAAGAAGGAAAACTCTGAATTCAAAACCTGTGAGGGGTCATTTGGAAACCCTGTGGCATGTAGTGCACCAGGTCTGTATTCGGCGCTTCAAAAAGTGTGGATGGTCCTGCATGAAACCTTCACCACCATAATCAAATCTCATGTGCTGTTGCCAGGCTGTCGGTTTCCTAGAAACTGATCTGCTTGACCCTCATATGTCAAATTCGACGGGAGAGTCGAATATATATATATATATATATACAGGGTTTAATTGAGCAGCTCTGAGTAGAGTCTGCCCCAAAACAGCCTTCTGATATAAAAATGCTCCATACCACAAGAAATGGCAAAGCCTTTGTGTGTGTATATAATTCAAAAAACAGGTCGGCAATGACTGGCCACTACTATTAGTTACATGTGTTTTCACACAATCATCAGGTAGCCAGTGACTTGTAATAAGATGAATTCCTTATATACCACCAGGTGAGTTGAATTTGACAAGCAAACCAATCCCACACGGTTAGGAAAATCGGGGGGGGGTAGATCATCCAGCAAACATCTAAAATGGCAAGATAACAAAAAAAAAAAAAAAAAAGTTTCCCCACCTGGAAAAGGCCTGCCAGTATAGCAAAAAGCACTCAATAAAGTGAAACTAGTTCCACAACACAGGAGCTGAAGCCTTAAGCCAAAATTGTGCTCAACAATACTGGACAACCAAATTCACTTCAGAGCCAGTCTGGCAATTTTTTCCAATATAATCCAGTTTCGTCAACGTTAAAAATCTGTTCAGGAAGAAACCCGTTTTAATCAATGATCTTAGCCAATGCTTTAGGAAAATCAGCTGTTGCTTGTTCATCAGCTGATGCACTTTCACCGTGCTTCTTAATAGAGTGATAACTTCTTCATTCTTTAAATCTCATAAACCAACCTTGACTTGCATTAAACTCTACATCTTTCTCATCTGGGTTTTTTTTTTCTTCAGGTCTTCAAAGACAATGCTTTCGCTTGAATGATTTCTTGACTAATAGCAGCACGCTGATGATTCAATCTATCAATCCAAAGAGAAACAAGTTGTTCCATCTCTTCAAAGATTTTTCCTCTTTTCTTATTGATAATGATATTCTTCATCCCTGGGGCATCAGATTTGATATGTGGCAAAATCTTAGCCTTATTGTGAACAATCGTCGATACAGTTGTCCGACTCATTCCAAAAGATCAAGCAATTGATATAACCTTTTCACCTTTTTCATGGCATTTTATCATAGTATGTTTATCGTCCAGTGTTATAGCATGGCACTAGGAATAAGATGACAAACTTGATTTTTATTTTTCCAAATCTGTTTTTGACAAATCTCTATCTATAAAAGGCAGGATGTGTGTGTGCGTGTGTAACGAATGCACAGCCACAATTTTCGACAGATTTGCACCAAAATTTACATGCACAAAGTTAGCGGGAAGGCCATGCATTTCCCAAGTCTCATTGATAGGGGAAATAATCGACTTTTTCATGCTTCTACAGCAGTTTTCATGTAGTTTGCGGCTATTTTTTACTGGCCAGAGTGAGAGCCAATATCTGGCTGCCACGAATAGGCAGGAAGATTCTATTGGCCAGCGTGAGAGCTAACAGCTGACTGACACAAATGTTAACTAGCATGCAAAAAAAAAAAAAAAAAAAAATCAATAGCTGCATTCGTCACAAGTGTGAAAAATTTAAATCTGCATGGCATTTTACTCCAATTGGCTCATTCGCTTGCTTAAACTCAACGTTGATTCTGATTCCGCAGAACTGGGTTGCGTGTGAAAAAGTATTTATTGTTAACATTCTCTTTTCATTCGGTTTTTCCAGTTAGGAGTCCTTTTTTAAAGCTGATCGTTTTGTGTTCATTTTGTTTAGTTCTTTTTTCGTAATAGATTTAAAGTTTAGTATAGAGCTTAGACAAAATTCGCAGTGTGAGATAGGCAAGAAGTAAGGCATGTAGCAACATCAGTACGGCAAAGGGCACTCCTTTAAAGGCAAGGAAGGGCAAAAATATTTTAAGTCAAGTGATAGCGATTGCTGTATGAGTTGTATGATTTTTGAATCAAGCACAGGCAACGCCGGGCCATGCTGTTAGTGACATATAATCAAGAACAACTTAACTCGAAACAACATAACCAGAGGTATACTTGTAGTGTAAATTAATTTTTATTAAAACTAAAATATAGAGATCAGCATGGTTGTAGCACTGTGGCCCATTTCATTGAACTTGTGGGGCCCCTCCCAAATCCAAAAGTTTTTCTGTGGCCCCTATAAAATTTACCAGGGCTCACTTGTGAGCATATGTGGAGCCTGGGCTAAGAATCATTGGCCTATGTTGATAAGCATTGTGCCAGCCTCTATTACCAGTTTTACTCCATTTTTTTTTTTTGTTTTTAAATTAATAATTAAACATTAATAGTTTTTCTTTCTAAAATTTATTGCACCAGTTATTTATTATTTTCCACAGGTTGAACGACAGGTAGAAACCATGTTTTATTGATCAGCAAGAAGTATTTTTTTTAAATGTCTTTGTTAAACACTGTTCGAGAAAAAGCAGATAACTAGGTCAGCCATAAAGCAAAAAGGCAAACAAGATTTTTTTTTTAATTAGCGGAGAGAACGGAAAATAAATTAACTATTTCATTAATTAATTTGTCTACCTCCCTTGTTGAGACAGTAGGAGGGTGCTATTTTGACGGATTTATTTTTATTCCTCAAACATTGCACACGATAAGCAAACTTGGCAAAATTTAACCTTGAAACTTATGAAGAAACATTTTTCACATATTTTTCTAATTTTATAACTATAAAATTACTCTTGTAAATAAGCAATCTAACAACTACCGTGTAACATTTTTGTTGCTAGTAAAATTCTAAACATAGCTTTTTATAACGAACATGTCCATCTCAAGTTACTTGACAAAA
>CAHIKZ030000716.1:975000-1052500 GCA_903632075.3 Acanthosepion pharaonis | reverse complement strand
CTGTTTTCTCAATGTTTAAAAACAGCTTGAAGCAAATGACTCGTACTGCACAATTACCAAACCACATGGACCAAGGTCAAAAGTCTTGCAGTCTGCACACGATACAGAACACGTTCTTCCAGTACACCACAGCACCTGATCCATCAATATGAATGCCCCACACTCACAAGTAAGGCTTTGTTTTTCTGTACCAGCAAAGAAGGCTATCAATGTAATTAGCAAATAAATACAAAGAATTTATTTAAAAAAGGCCTACCTAGGGAAAAAGTACCGTAATCTCCCAAAAACTCACTCTTGGAACCTTGCACATTTATCCTAACATTACTTCAGGCTATATCTTTTAGGATCACTATCAGTTGCCTTATCACACTCACCTTAATCTCACCCACTCTCCATAATCTCTTCACTTTCCACAGTAATAACCAAAAATAGCCAGGAACTAAATCTGGACTCTGGAATAACAGACCTGGATGATTCATTTTACCAGAAAAATCTGCACACGACTTGGGAATACAGTGATCACATAGTGCGCAAGGCCACTCAATGGCATACAAGTGGTGACTGAGTAACCACACTGGAGAGTGTTCACATGGGAAATAAGAACACCACTGATTGACTGACAATTTACATCATGGTGATACAAGTGTTGGAGATATTCAAAATGGCTAAACAATTTCTGAATGGAAGATGAAAAAAGAAATCCCACGTCTGTTAAGGGCGTAGGTGATAATGTTCTTTCATTTTTTTTTTTTTTTTTTTTTGGTGTTTGTGCATCCCCCGCTCCCTCGTAAGTTCTGCAAAATACCAAAATACCATGACATTTGTGAGGAGGAATAGTGAAGAGGTTTGCCAATTCCCTCTAATTCAGAGCTGCTCTTCTAGACTGGTTGCCCTACTATTTGAGAGAATGAGAGAGAGTATGAGAGAACAAGTGTGTGTTTCTGAAAGAGAGAGAATGTGTATGTGCGTGTGAGAGAGAGAGAGAGAGAATGTGTATGTACGTGTGAGAGAGAGAGAGAGAGAATGTGTGTGTGTGTGTGTGTATGAGTGTGGAGAGGGGGTGTGTGTGTGTGTGTGTGTGTGTGTGTGTGTGTGTGTGTGAGTGTGGAGAGGGAATATGTGTGTGTGTGTGTGAGTGTGGAGAGAGAATGTGTGTGTGCGTATGAGTGGAGAGGGAACATGTGTGTGTGTGTGTGTGTGTGTGTGAAGAGGGATGTGTGTGTGTGTGTGTGTGTGTGTGTGTGTGTGTGTGTGTGTGAGGAAAGGGAATGATGTGTGTGTTTGAGAGAGGGAACATGTGTGTGTGAGAAAGGGAATATGTGTGTGTGTGTGTGTGTGTGTGTGTATGAGAGAAATAATGAGTGTGTGTTTGTGTGTGTGTGTGTGTGTATGAGAGAAATAACGTGTGTGTGTGTGTGTGAGAGAAATAACGAGTGTGTGTGTGTGTGTGTGTGTGTGTGTGTGTGTGTGTGTATGAGAGAAATAATGAGTGTGTGTTTGTGTGTGTGTGTGTGTGTGTATGAGAGAAATAATGAGTGTGTGTGTGTGTGTGTATGAGAGAAATAACGAGTGTGTGTGTGTGTGTGAGAGAGAAATAACAAGTGTGTGTGTGTGTGTGTGTGTGTGTGTGTGTGTGAGAGAGAAATAACGAGTGTGTGGTTGTGAGAGAGAGAGAAATAACGAGTGTGTGGGTGAGAGAGAGACTCAGAGAAAGAGAGAGAGAGAGAAATAACAGGGAGAGATTTATCCATGTCTTCTCCAAAAATGCAATAAGCGTGGTGAAGCAAATGCAACAAATTCAACTGAGAGAAATTTGAACTTGGCTCGATGATTATTAGTCAGTCATTTGTTGGCGAAAAATGATAAAAAAATAAAAATGGTTTCTCGTAATAAGCCAGATATTTTGTTTTTTGTTTTTGAGAAATAGGTTCCCTGCGTTTCTTGAAAACCACAAAGTCTGTGCCTCAAGTTGAAAAAGAAGACACACTCAAAACAAGACACAAAAAAAAGGAAAAGACTGGCACCAACCAGTGAAATATAACAACGCACCTAACTCCCAAAATATTGTAAACATCGTCATAACTTTCAGGTCATCATTAAAAGTGAACGTAAACATTTTGCTTTCAAGGAGATGTGATACTTTTCCTGAAATGACTTTTTAATCCATTTTTCCCCCACATACTAATCAACACCAGTGAAAGAAGTTTTTCCTACCACCCCACCCCATTTGTTTGTTTGTTTGTTTTCCTTTCTCTAAGCTCTCCCTGCAGACTTGCCTAACCCACCCAAAAATACACATGGTAAAACTAACGACATTCTTTAGTAGAGAAATACAATCTTATATAGCAGGATTTTTTTTAAATTGAAATTTGTAAAAAAAAAATTTTAAAAAATAGATAAAAAAGTTGCTTACTGATCATTAAAATGAATAAAGTTAATCTTAAAAAATAAATAAACAAGAGTTTAATTTAAAAAATCAAAGTGAGGTTTTTCAGAAAGAAATCAAAGTGAGGTTTTTCAGAAAGAAATCAAAGTGAAGTTTTTCAAAAAGAAATCAAAGTGAGGTTTTTCAAAAAGAAATCAAAGTGAGGTTTTTCAAAAAGAAATCAAAGTGAAGTTTTTCAAAAAGAAATCAAAGTGAAGTTTTTCAAAAAGAAATCAAAGTGAAGTTTTTCAAAAAGAAATCAAAGTGAGGTTTTTCAAAAAGAAATCAAAGTGAGGTTTTTTCAAAAACAAATCAAAGTGAGGTTTTTTCAAAAACAAATCAAAGTGAGGTTTTTTCAAAAACAAATCAAAGTGAGGTTTTTCAAAAATAAATCAAAGTGAAGTTTTTCAAAAATAAAAGGCAAGTTTAAAAATTATTTTTTTTAAATTCAGTAAAAATGAAGATTCAGTTACTTTTATTTATTTTTAAATAAAAGTAACTGAATCTTCATTTTTACAAAAAAAAAAAAAAAAAAAAAAAAACTTATAATTCCAATATTGCAATGAAGCAACTTATTTTACGTTTAGAACCAGGCCCGTGGCAAGACAACTTTCTTTGACAGTAGTAAAGCTCAGGGGGGTGCCACGAATAAGAATTTACTCACTAAAATTAGCTTACATTGTTTTGACAAGAGTAGAGGCAAATGATTATTGGGAATTTAGTAGTGAGGGGAGCAGGCACCCTCGATCTCCCCACCCAGGTTTAGAACATTTAATTGGTTATGCCAAAATCATTCGAGATCATGTTAATAAATATAAAATACCCAACTCCACTGTGGGGGGGGGCTTCCCAATATTCATGCACCAACCCTCCATTGCACCTAAAGACATGTTAAACCCTGATGTCAGAGGCATTCCAAAAAGGCCTGTCAAGGGAGATTGAGTAAGTTTTATCTCTTGTAGAGGATCCATTTCTAGAGGAATGTAGGTCTATGACACTTGACACCATTAACCAGTCGAACGATCAACATAGAATCAAAAATACGGCATACAGAATAAACTTTCACATGAGGCTTACAGATGGCATGCACCACCATATTTCAGCTGAACTCGCAAATGTTTCTTCAGTGTGTGCCATGTGTGATACATGCTTAGGCAATCATATATCTTTCAATACATGACTGACAAGGTAGACTTTTTTTTTTCTTCTTTAACCACAGTAAGTTGCCATTTCTTTCTGTGGTAGACCAGTTGCCATCGAAGGCTATAGAACCCAGTCTGTTCTGCTATTTACCCATAGCTGAGGGGAGAAGAGGATTCATACCTTTCCCAAGGGTATTAGCATGTAAGTGAATGTAATGGATTTGACTGGAATCTGAACACGGCTCTCCGATTCCTCAATCCAAATAAATCAAATTTTCCTGGTAGTTCAAATATAACTTTGTGCTGTACCTTTTCAAACACTTTTGTGTAGTCTATGGAATCGGCCATTTGGCATTTTTGGGTGCACAATGTGCCAAAAGATCCCTAAACGACCCTCCACAGGTTTTGAGTTCAGAATTGTCCTTCTCCTAGACCAGTTTCCATCCAAAGCTATAGAACCCAGTCTGTCCTGCTATTTACCCATAGCTGGGGGAAGAAGAAGAAGAGGATTCATACCTTTACCCAAAGGTATTAGCACGCAAGTGAATTTCAATCAGTTATATGCCATGCGTAATACACACTTAGGCGATCATGTATCATTCAATACATGACTGACGAGGCAGTTTCCCCCCACCACAGTAGGTTGCCATTTCTTTTTGTGGTAGACTAGTTGCCATCCAAGGCTATAGAACCCGGTCTGTCCTGCTATTTACCCATAGCTGGGAGAAAAAGAAGAGAATTCATACCTTTACCCAAAGGTATTAGCACGTAAGTGAATGTAATGCATTCGACTGGAATTAGAACTCGGCTCTCTGATTCCTCAATCTGAGCCACTGTCCGTTACGCCACCATTCCCCCACAAGAAACTACTTAAACTTAAGACAAGGTCTATAAAATTTCTTCCACGGACTCAAGCAATTTTCACTCGTATACAAACTTCACTTAGTAAATGTGGCCCTTCTTTTCGTTATATATTCCGTGTCCTTTCAGGACATAGGCGATCATGGCTCTCCACTTCTCCCCATCCCTTGTAGCTCTCAATAAGTTTCATCCCTCTTATACCTCCACCAGACCATGTTCTGTCATCGACTTGCTTAAGCCCGCCAGATATGCCATGTGTTGCTTTCCCTCATTTCTTTTTCCCTCTATTCGACCTGTGAGTATCAGATTCTCCAAGCCCTCGTTTCTCATTACGTGTTGTGGAGTGATATCACAGTGGAGGCTTGTATTTGTACTAAGTCGGTCCGAAAATATGTTCGACGTACAAAACCTTAGGAACTTGATATAATAGGTATAACGCAGAGTAATCTAGTTGTGGTCGCTGATACTTTAGTATTCGACTAACTGTCGTCCGACATCGACTGACTGACTGATCAACCCGTTACTCTTACTACACCTACTTATTATAGGTGGAAGAGTCTATTGACTATAGAATAGGTGTGTTCCACTATAACATTACGTGCACCTGAAATTTCATCTGCCTCTTCATGATGTTAAGTATAAGCTTCCTCTTTGTTTGCATTCATTCCAAGACCTCATCGTTGCTCACACGCTCCGTCCATGATATACTCAACATCTTTCTGTAGAACAATATCTCCATTGACCTTGAGACTCTTCTTCATCTTTGAGGAGACCATCCAACATTTGCTGCCGTAGATTGTTGGTTGGTTGGGTTTTATGGCATATCAACCACTGTAGGTCATTTAATGCCAAATTAAGTTATATATATATATATATATATATATATATATATATATATATACACACACAGTACTATTAAACATATCGCTGGCAACATTATTGTTTCAAAAACGCATAGCTGGCAACATTATTGTTTCCAAAAAGTGTATAGATGACAACATTATGGTTTCAAAAACATATAGCTGGCAACATTATTTTTCCGAAAACATTATCTCAGGCCTTGCTGTTGGACGTAGTTTATCGCCATACCCAGGATGCGGATGTAGTTTATTGTCATACCCAGGACGATGCTGCCATAGAGGAGGACAGCGAATGATGAGACTGAAGAAAATACCTTTGGGCAATTTAGGTTTTATTCAACGGAAAAGGACACACGAGGTGAAAATAAAGGCGGTGATTTTTAAAACTTTTTATGAAGGGGAAATGAACCCTTAAATAAAAGCAGACAACTAAAATAACAATATGATTGTACCAGATGTCAAAAAAGGACAGTTTTTCCATTGACACCACTATTAAGTCACTATTATTTTAACTACCTTCACACCACAGCAATGTTTCTTTTAAAAAGCGATGATTAGAATTGTAATACAACCTAAACATATGAAACTAGGTACCTCCACTAATTCACTAAAAAAGAGTATCCCATGATGAAAAAATGCGACAAACTTTATGAAAAAGTTTTATCAAAATCTTTGTTATTACTAAGAGGAAAGACCCAAGTATTTTTTGATTATTGAATCATACTCTCTAATCCTTTTTAGAATGTTCAAAATATTGGTTAAAAATCTTTTTTTTTTTGCATCAGCAGCAAAATCTAAAGAGCATCTTTTTCACGGTGAAAAAAAAAATATATCAATTTGAAAATTCTTAGAAAAATCAAATAATTGGCAGATTTATTGAAAAAAGTAACTATAAATAAAATGTTTCTTTTTTTTTTTTTTGCTATCCTCTGCCAGCCACAATGATGGAGAAAGCATTACCTCAAACAATCGCCAGTAAGACACACTACAAGAGCCACTCCATTTCGCAAGGCTCATCCCTTAATTGAGACACCACCCTGCCAATCACTGAAGGAATGGCATTGAACAGGGGCCAATAACCCCAGAAGTCTCCATTGCCATAGGAATAAAAATCAGAAAAGAATATAGACCTGATCAAATTACCGGTTGAAATTTTAATTTAATACTAATGAAACTTTCAGGACTTATTCACAAATGAATGAAATTATTTTAGAAATTTTTTTTTTTTTTTTTTAGAAAATCTTGGTAAATTCCCCCACCCACATATGTTACCCCCCACTGCTTATTTAATATAAAATTTCAAGGAATAAAATTTTCACCCCCTTAATATTAGTTAAAATCAGAACTCTTTGGAGAATTTAAATCATCAATTATTTCTGTAGAACAGAAACACCAGTTACAAAACATCTGATCTGATTTGTAAAATAAAAATGCAATAAAACTAATACATTATTCAACTAGAAAAGGTTTTAATTACTTTTATGAATAAGATAAATCTCTTAAATTTCTGCATTACTTTGACCTGTTAGGTAATATTGTCTTAAAAAAAAAAAAAAAAAACAAAAGAAAATGTTTTCAATGAATAATGAATTTTTATAAGAATTGTTTTAAATTTTTTTTTAATTAAAATAGTTTATAAAGTTTCAAATCTCTTAAATTTCTGCATTATTTTGACCTGTTAGGTAATATTTTTATTCGCCCTTGCATGGAGTATTGCTGCCATATATGGTCTGGAGCCCCTTCTGTTTGCCTCGGGGTTCTTGATAAGATCCAGAGGCAGATATGCAATATAATTGGCCCTGTTCTGGCATCTTGTCTGCAGTCACTCTCTTACAGACGTGCCGTCACCTCTCTGTCTTTTTTACAAATAGTTTAATGGTAATTGCTCCGATGAGCTGCATTCGCTGGTTCCCGGACTTCATGAATTCAAGCACCCTACGAGGCTGGCATCCCGCTCTCACCCTTTCACTGTTGAAACTATTAAATGTAGCCGTCTCTTCTACTCCAATAGCTTCATATCTCGCACCTCTCGCCTGTGGAACTCCCTTCCCTTTTCCTGTTTCCCTGATAGCTATAATCTCCAATTATTCAAATGTAATGTCAATCGACATCTCCAGTTGCCTTGATCTATCCACTATCCTTCTCCTCATCCTTTCCTCTATCACTCCTATCTGCTCTCGCTCCAAATCCTCTAAAAGCTTAGTACAAATCATCAACCCCAATATTTTAAATATACTTTTGAATTTCTTTTATGTGTATAAACGTGCCAATTTTTGTAGATATGGATAGCCATCCACAACATTATCAGAAAATAAGAGTGATAAACATAGTAAATTTAAAGCCAAAGTATCTAAAATTCAATAAAACATTAGATTACAGAGAATGTTTTCCTAAACTTTTAAGATTACTAGGTAGTTAAAAATTATATAAAAAGGCACTCACATTATATTCTTCAGTTATTTTTTACAGATATAGCCACTGTATAAAAAAATTAGATAAACATCAATCTGTCATTCAAGCTGTCAACATCTTAAAGAAACAGCAACAGCTGCATTAAAAAAATGCATTTATGTGATATTTTTAATTTGTAGAATCCAACTTCCATAATTCAGCGGATCATAAAATTTTTTACAAGCTAAACCAAAATCTGGTTCTCAAGCTGACACGTGATCAAAAACTTAATAAATTCAACACCTGAGCACATCTTGACAGCGAGATAGCAATGGCAACCAAAACAAATTCACGTCACTCCATCCTGACTTAAGCTAAAGGCTAATTCTTAGCATAATCTCAGAAGATTCACTCACTCAGCACACTGAGCATTGTGACTTCAACGTTTTTATACAAACTTGTCGCTCCATGCTGAAAGTTAAAACTTTTCCTATCCCAGCATTCCAGACTCTCCCTCATCCACACAGCAGTTTCGACCTCACCTGCCAGTGGATGACTCAACACTCACTCATCCAGCGATCATTATACATTCGTGCTAGTGAGAAATTTACAAGCACCCAACTGCCTCCTGAATTTATGATTCTCAGGTTAAAGATTTCTTCGGAACATAATTCCAGCCTACAGAAAAGAACATTCACTCACCAACTTGCAAAGCAAATTATTTCATGCCAGGAGTTCATTGAAACTTGACTAATATCAACACTTGGTAACTGAATATACTATATTTAAAAGTTCATATCAATTCAAAATCACTTTCTAAAGAATGGGCTACAATCAAAGGGGGATAACTTCTGAATAACTGTGAATCAGAAACCAATTTACATCTAAAATTCAGCTCCCAAGAAACTTTTAATTTTAACAAAGTTAATATTCACTTCACTTACACAATTTTCATCCAACAATTTATTCAACACACATACTTTCCACAAAAACTTTCATTACTATCTCAAACACCCTAGGAAAGGACATTGAACTGAATTTAAACATCTATGCAACAAACAACAAAACAGTTGTACACAAATTCAACAATAATTCCAGTTCAATGTATCAACACAACTTGTACGACTTTTGGCATTGATAAAAGAAATTTCTATTGTTGTTATTGCATTGATTTGTCGAATTTGTTATTTCTCTTGTTTGTTTATTGTTTATTGTTACATTTGTTGAAAGAAGAAATATCAGAGATTGAATTGAGACCTGTTTAACCTTTATAAATTGGTTAATCGACATTCAATCCCCTGCAAACTTAAAGGTCTTTGGCGCTTGAACCTTCCATATTCTTTAAAAGTCCAAACCGTTCAAACATTGACTCAAATATTTCTACTGTATGGATCAGAAATTTTGACAATATCTGTTTGCCTTGAAAGATGACTGAATGGAGCATATAGAAATCTACTCAGAAAAATCAAGAACATCAGTTGGAGAACCCATGCAACACTTAACACTATTTAGGGAGAACTGACACCAATCTTTCTTCAGCTAAAACAAAAATGATTAGTTTGCCAAGCAGTGCCACTGAGCAGACAGGGAAATTGTCTCATCCTTACTCCTATGGCATCCTTTTGGAAATGTCTTTACACAAAAATTGACTTTCCTAGACACCATAGCTAGGGACTCAGGGTTGGACATTGGGTTTGGTTTGATTTATTTTTCTTTTTTATGGTATATCAACCTCAATGGGGTTATTTAATGCTGAAGAAAAAGATTTTATATAGTATGTATTCTTTTGTTTTGATTGGTTTGTTTTGTTTTGTTTTATTTCATTCAAAAATTGGTATTGTTGGTAATATTTTTTATGAAAAAATGTATTGATGGTTTATATTTTTTTTTTTTTTTACGGCAAAAAAAAAAAAATGTATTGAAATGGTAATTTTTTTTTTTTTTTGTCAAAATCTGTTTCTGGTATTGATTGGTAATATTTTTTTTCAAAAAAGTATTGCTGGTAATTGTTAACTATTTGCCCATAGCTGGGACCCTAACAGGTGCTACCACCCCAAGTCAGGGTGAACATGAGAACACCAGCAATTAACAGGTGGTTCCACGCCCCTCAAAACCTCCTGATCAGAGGCCTTGCTGCTGGACATAGTTTAACGTCTTACCCAGGATGCATCCAGGACATTGAGGATTGGGGATCTAGACAGCAATGCATGATCGAACAGTGTGGAAATGGATTGTCAATGGAGTTCCGACCAACCATAGTGGGTTGAAGGATGATGATGATGCTTAGAGTAAATTGGATTTATTTCAAATCAGTTTAATTATACTTTAAATAAGCTAATATTCCTAAAATAAAGTTTCAGAAAAGCATATTTTATTTTTGGAAGATTTTCAGGCTCAACATTGATTAACTTTTCAATGTGATGTGGCTGTAAAATGAGGGGGAGAAGAGGTGGATTCATAGCTTCCCCCAAGGTTATCTGTGCATAAATCAACATAATGAACCTGACTGGAATTGGAAATCTTCTCTCCAATTTCAAGTTGCCAGCCATTATCATTATACCACCCACAGATCTAAGGTTACAGCACCTGGTATTCATAAGCAGTCACCCATCTTGGTACTGACAAGGTTTAATATTGCTTAACTTCGGTGATCGTATAAGAACCGGTGTTTCAACAGGATATGGCTGTAAAGCACTAATACGCTGGTAGAAGGCAAGAATCCAGGCAAGTTAGAGGTTAATTTGCCAAGTAGATTGGGCTATCCAGTCTTGGGTGACAGGCTGCCTAGCAAACGGGAAACTCCGACATCAAAACCGTGTTGAAGGCAACAGGAAATCACACCATTATCTTTTCCAAGAAGACATAGAAATGCACAAATTAAATATAACAAGGGCTCTATAACCTTGGATGACTATCAGTCTGTTATAAAGGGTGTTACAATCACTTGGACCTATTTTAAATGTGAATTAATTTTAAGCGTCTAATGATTTTTTTTCTTTTAGATTTCACAAGTCTTTGGCAATTTCAACCATCAAAAGATTAACAATCAAACAATCAGAGTTAAGTAATTCACTTTCAGTCCTTTAATAGTTTTAATGTGTGGGGTACATTAATTTAAAAAGATTCGTTAGCAAAGTCCTCACAACGGTTATGTAATTCTAGGTCTAGAGTTAAAAGTACTAAAGGGTGTTCCAATAACTTGGACTGATTTTAAATGTGAAGTTTAAGCGTCTAATGATTTTTTTCTTTTTCTTTCAGATTTGGCGACATTTGAGCGATATTATTTTTCACACATAATTGCCATGACTTAAATAACATGATCCAATAGAGAGATAAATAAATTTTCACCAATAACCCTGATTTATTTACTGCTGATTTTGATCCATCTTAATGAAACACCTTTATATATAATCCGTCTTAATGAAACACTTTATATTATATATTTTAAATAATAGAACATTTTGAATTCAACCATTTTCTTTTAATTCTTAAAATTTTTTTTATAGTCCTGTATGTTGGCTTGGGAAAAGAAAATTTCTTTTAATCAAGGTGCTATTTGAAAAAATCTGCAGTGCAAATTTACATTTTGGAAAAATTCATTATCAGCACTCTCAAGAATTTTCTGTTTAAGTTACATTCTCTTTTAATAAAAAAGTCAAAATTGCAATCACCTGAGCAAGGCTGGAGCGTACAGCAGCTGAAACATTGTGAATATGGCAATAAAGATGAGGATAACAGTCCGAATAATGTAAATTATGTAAATAATCATAATACCTCATTTCAGAGATATAGACAGAAATAGTTTTTGGAGTTTACCCCATCTTGTGTTGTCTGTGTTGCTTCAGCTTTTCAGTGGCCAGTCTCATAATTTATTTTTCCACCCTTAGCCTAGTATAGGCATGGGCAACCTTTATCAAACAGTGGGCCCCATGATCTATGGCTCACCACAAAGTGGAGTGCACTACTAAAAAGATTCAGAAAACCATAAACGTAAACATATACCTTAGAAATGGTAGGAAAGTTTTATTTTTGAGAAAATATTTTTTTATAATTGTGGTAACCTAGGGAAGGATATTGAATAGAATAATCACATGAAGGTTGGTAATGACTGATAATACTTAGGACAAGAACAACACATATAAGATTCGCCAGTAGTGTGTAGAAGAAGTAGTCAACAGTTACAAGTGAGCCAAGTAGATTTCACAATGAACCTCCAATTGCAGGATATCTACCAACTGCTCCATGTGGTCAGATGTGGCACAAGGCCGAATTTAATGTGGGGTATCCAAGCCCATAGTGAGTCAAGTGAATTCTACAATGAATCTCCAACTGCAGACCAACATTTACTACTGTATTTATGTGAATAGGAATATCGTCCGTAGGTATGCTACAACAATAATTAAAAAAAAAAAAAAAAAAAAAAAAAAAAAAATCAAAGTCTTGGTTTAATATTATCGCTGATGACAGTCTGATTATCACATGTCATGGCATGGGATTTATTTCTAACTAGCAGCATGGCCCGGTGTTGCCCGTGCTTGATTCAAAAATTGTACGACTCATACAGCAATCGCTATCACTTGACTTAAAATATTTTTGCCCTTCCTTGCCTTTAAAGGAGATCCCTTTGCCGTGCTGATGTTGCTACATGCCTTACTTCTTGCCTATCTCACACTGAAAATTTTTTCTAAGCTCTATACTAAACATTAAATCTGTTATGAAAAAAAGAACTAAACAAAATGAACACAAAACGATCAGCTTTAAAAAAAGGACTCGTAACTGGAAAAAACAAATGGAAAAAGAATGTTAACAATAAATACTTTTTCACACCCAACCCAGTTCTGCGGAATCAGAATCAACGTTGAGTTTAAGCAAGTGAATGAACCAATTGGAGTAAAGTGCCATGCAGATTTAAATTTTTCCCACTTGTGACGAATGCAGCTATCGATTTTTTTTTTTTGCATGTCAGTTAACATTCATGTCAGTCAGCTGTTGGCTCTCACGCTGACCAATAGAATCTTCCTGCCAATTCATGGCAGCTAGCTATAGGCTCTCACTCAGGCCAGTAGAAAATGGCTGCAAACTACATGAAAACTGCCATAGAAGCATGAAAAAAAAAAATCAATTATTTCCACTACCGATGGGAGTTGGGAAATGCAAAGTCAGTCTTGGCCTTTCTGCTAACTTGGAGCATGTGCATGTAAATTTTGGTACAAATCCGTCGAAAATTGTGGCCATGCATTCATTCACACACACACACACACACACACACACACACACACACACACACACACACACACACACAATCCTGCCTTTTATAGATAGAGATTTATTCATTTGAAAACAATTCTCATTAGAGAAAAATTTTTTACAAACAACTTCTTTAGAAATATGCCGAAACCTGTTTCAAAAGTAAAAGATATTTACATGTATAATCCCCTTTAGTGGAAATTGCCAATCGTTTAAAATACTGACAACATTAGTTCACCGAAAGTTTACAAAATTCAAGGAACATTCTACTTAAATATTGATTATATTGGTCGTTATGCATGAGAGACTGTGTGAGTGAACAAGTGAGAGTGAACAAAATAAAATTTTTAGAAATGTTTCTTTGCTTATGAAATTAAACCTACCATTCAGAAAGGCCAAACAGGCTGCATGTGGTCCGCAGGCCGCAGTTTGACCATAACTGGCCTATTGGAACATATTAAGCAATGATAAATTCAGTAGACACACTCATTTTCAGAAGGGTTCTGCAGTGAATAACCTACCTAACAAACTAGTGGAAATAGTTGGCAGAACAGGGATTAGGAAAGATAATGAATTGTCAAAATTTATTAAGTGCTACTAAGGATGTGCATTTATGGAGAGCCATGATTGCAAAGATTCCAAAGAGACATGGTGTATAGAAGGAGGAGGACTTGGAAAATTTCATACTCATGTGACAGACTGGAGGGAGGCAAGAAGGAGAGAGAAAAACAATTCTTAACCTTCCTAGAGATCTTCAGCAAATGGATGCCAAAGTCAGGTTTAGAAGTGATAGGAAAAAGTCAACATTTATTAAGGGCTACAAAGGAGAAGAAATTGTGGAGAGCCATGATCACCAATGTCCTACAAGGACATGGTACATAGAAGAGCTTGTGTAAATGGTTGGCAGAACAATGTTTAGGAGAGATAACAAAAAGACAAAATTTATTAAGGGCTACAAAGGAGAGGAAATTGTGGAGAGCCATGATCATCAATGTCTTACAAGGACATGGCATATAGAAGAGCTTGTGTAAATGGTTGGCAGAACAATGTTTAGGAGAGATAACAAAAAGACAAAATTTATTGAGGGCTACAAAAGAGAGGAAATTGAGCCATGATCACCAATGTCCCAGGACATGATAGAAGACCAAATGTCCAAAAATACTAAGGGCATGGCAGAAGAGAAGAGCTTGTGATCAAATGTCCTACAAGAACATGAACAAATTTAGCAGAACAATGTTTAGGAGAGATAACAAAAAGACAAAATACTAAGGGCTACAAAGGAGAAGAAGTTGTGGAGAGCCATGATCACCAATGTCCTACAAGAACATGGCACATAGAAGACCTTGTGTAGATGGTTGGCTGAACAATGTTTAGGAGACAAAATTTATTAAGGGCTACAAAGGAGAGGAAATTGTGGAGAGCCATGATCACCAATGTCCTGTAGTGACATGGCACACAGAAAAAGAAAACTAGTGACTGGATTTTCTAATTTTCTGTCACCCAGAGGTTTTTTTTTTTTTTCAAAAAGTACATACAGAGAAGGGATGGGTGGATTGACTTTTCATGACAGCAGTTATAGAAATTAGAGTGTTTGGTAGGTGCAGGGGAAAACACCATTATGCCGATAATGGCGCCACAAAATAAAAGGTCATGACAGAGGTAAGCTGATATGAAGCTTTTAAGGAATTCCGAGGATCTTTTATTACCTGCTAAATTTTTTTTAAATTTTTTTACATCTATTTTTTTCTGTTTTGATCTTAAATATGCCTTTTTTTTTCTTTTGCTTTTCACTTGTACTTATTTTAGAAATGAAACCTATACATTTGTACATTATCACTTAAATGAGGTAACTACCATAATTTGTGATACCTTGGCACAGGAGTTAACCTTTTAGCCAATGAGGGTTTACTGAGACATTGTTATTGCCCCTGTGCTGTAAGTGGACCTACATTTCTCTTCATTTTAGATGGGAGAAGTTGTTCAGTCCTGAGGGCTACAACTCTGTGGCAGCACCTTCCTCTTTGATTTAAAGAGGTTAGGTTGGTGTAATACCAATGCCAGAGTAACTGTGCTCACAGGGATATAGGAATTAAATTAAATATATATATATATATATATATATATATATATATATATCTGTGTGTGTGTGTGTGTGTGTGTATGTGTATGTGTATGTATATGTTATTGTGTGTATTCGCATGTGTTTTTGAACATAGAAATATAGGTCCTTGCTGGATTAGATAATCGTTATATTTATCTTCATATATTTATATTTGATTTGTAACCTGTAGTCGATATTAAATTTGTCAAATTTTCTCAATTACAAAGCGGCCCTTTAAGTAAAACGCAATTTTACTTTCCTTCGTCCCATCTCTCTCCCCCACCTCGTCTTTCCCTCCTTCTTATTCTAACATTAGATTGTCTATGGTGTGTGTATGTCACCACGAAATGTATCTTTATGCATTAGACATCCGTCAACATTCATTTTTTTCTCTTAATTAAACCCCTTCCACCCATCTCTCCTAAAATTCTCTCTGTTAAGGTTTAATCTCCCTCCTCCTCATGCTTACACTCTCTCTAAATTCTGTTTTTATTTCCGGAGTTGTTTTTTCTGTTTTCTTTTTGAATTTGTAGGTCTGATGAATTGGATCATATTTACGATTCCAATGGAATAAATTATGACCATGGAATATTAGTGTTTAAGCCTTTTTATTATATATATATATATATATATATATACATATATATATATATATATGGACTCATGAACGATAAATGAGGGTCAGCATTCGATGGTGCCTTTCGTTTTACAGTTATGCATACTAGCAGTGGCTATTATGGAGAAAATCAGGTAAGGGAAAGACATATTTCATTTGTGCTTTCTTAAGTGTGATACTAGCCCAGCTTTGCTGCGGGCAACAAAGCCAAACTGACAGATACCTGTACCTGTAATGGCATTCACCCGGGGTGGGTTGAGCCGGCTCCGATATTGGAGTTTCACGGGAATATAGAATTCACAAGCGGTCCCCAACCACATGTATAGCACATGAGATTTGATTATAGTGGTGAAGGTTTCGTGCAGAACCCACCACACTTTTTGAAGGGCCGAATACAGAGACCTGGCGCACTACATGCCACAGGGTCCCCAAACAACCCTCCACAGGTTTTGAATTCAGAGCTTTCCTTCTCCTAGACCAGTTGCCAACATATATATATATATATATATTTGATGATTTGGATCGTATTTACGATTCCAATGGAATAAATTATGACCATGGAATATTAGTGTTTAAGCCTTTTTATTATATATATATATATATATATATATATATGTGTATTTAGGCAGCATCTTTTCATTCATACACGTTTCATTAAATAATATAGACATGTGTTGTCTATTTATTTTATGTAAACTTTTTTCGTAACGTCTGATAAGTTTAATAACATAAAATAGACAACACTTGTCTATATTATTTAATGAAACGTGTATGAATGAAAAGATGCTGCCTAAATACACACAGTATATATATATATATTTTTTTTTCAGCCAATAAAATCCCACCAGAAGATTTGTTTGATAAACAATAATTGCTGGGGGCAAATGCTGCAAAAATATTTGGCAAGCATAATCATAGATGTGCTATGTATTATGTTTGGACTATTTAGTTAAAAAATAACAATAATAACTCCTTGATACGATACAAAAACTGTCCACACTAAATTCAGAAACATATTTCCTGCTATTTTTTTTTTTAAGCATTACGCCCCGAGCAAGGCAGAAAGCCACTAGGATACAGGGGGTTGCAGAAGATTTGGAGCAAGAGTGATATAAGAAAGGATGAGGAGAAGGATAGTGGATAGATCAAGGTAACTGGAGATGTCAATTGACATTACATTTGAATAGTTGGAGATTATAGCTCTCAGGGAAACAGTAATAGGGAAGGGTGTTCCACAGGCGAGAGGTGTGAGACATGAAGCTAATGGAGTAGAAGAGACGGCTACATTTAAGAGTTTCTACAGTGAAAGGGTGAGAGCGGGATGCCAGCCTCGTAACGCGCTTGAATTCATGAAGTCTGGGAACCAGTGAAAGCAGCTCATCGAAGCAATTACCATGAAAGTATTTCTGGAAAAGACAGAGAGAGGCGACGGCACGTCTGTGAGAGAGCAACTGTAGACGAGACGCCAGATCACGGCTAATTATATTACATATCCGCCTCTGGATCTTGTCAAGAACTCTGAGGTAAACAGAAGGTGCACCAGACCATATATGGCAGCAATACTCCATGTAAGGGTGAATGGTTGATTTGTATATTTGAAGTATCGATTCCAGGGAGAAAAATTTCCTGGCGCAGCACAGAGAGCCAACTTTCTTCACAGTGGATGAAGCAACTGTTTTGTGCAATAGACGACCTGGATGTATTAACTAGTTGACTGTTACTGACAGTCGGATTCAAAATCTTGGGAGGTAAGTGCTGCTTTATTCTCAAATCCAAGCACTGAGACACCCTCCCTATGTAGTGGAGTCCACAACTACATTCATATTTGTAAATCACGGAATTAACATGATGAAGGGGAAGGACATCCTTACGAATGGAAGAAAGAATTGGTCGAGTACCAAAGATTACTCAAACAGTGAACCAATAAAGGGAAGACGCAAGTAAACCAAACATTTTTTTAACAAGATGCGGCTTAACCCTTTGAATGTTTTGGATTCTGTTATCGTGATGTCATCAATGACTTTCAAAGGATATCCATTTTTAGAAAGTGTCATCTTAATAAAATCAGTTTCACTGCAGAGAAAGCCTTTGGAATAAATCGTAAGTGACCTATGGGTTAGGGTCTTAATCAAGTGTATCTTAAATTTCCATTGCAATGCTGAGTGTGCTGATTGTTATCAAAAAAATTCTTCTAAAAGACTAGGCAATGGTTTTGAGCATCTGATCAGTACACATTCACTTCCATATTGGTTAACCATGACGAATAATTATTAAACATTAGTTTATTGAACTGCATTTTATTGCATACTAGCAGTAGAGCCCGGCGTTGCCCGGGGATATAACAGTAAGAGATAGATCAAGTATCAACCATCATAAAGACTGAAAAATAAAACTTGACAAAGATTATTGTTTACGGTTGACGGACACGCATGTCTTAATTAGTTTGTTTTTTGCTTTGTTTTTTGTTTTTACGAATTGGTCAATCCCAAATTCAAACAAAAACATTGATTTCAATTGTTATGAGTCTACCGATTGAATAGAATTTTATTATAAACAATTGTCTTGTAAATGGAATTTTTAAAGCATTCTGAATGTAAAAATAAAGAAAAAAGTGTGCAAGACAATAAGAAACACTACCTGCCAAAAAAAAAGTGAGGTTTTGTTGAAATCGGTTGAAAAATGTAGGAAATCCGATCCCATATATAAACGAACACACACACACACACACACACACACACACAAACAACCTGGGTTTTATAATAAGTATAACTCGATATGAGTTGTCTCCCTTTCATTCTCGCGATGCCTCTTAATCGTGTTTTCAAATTGATTTCGTGCAAAAACAATTGTTTTTTTCCAATTTTTGGTGCTGTCAGTACCACCGCGGTTCTGGTAGTGGTAGTCCTGTAAAGTTTTGTTGAAATCGGTTGAAAAAATGTAGGAAATCCGATCCAATATATAAACGTACAGACACACACACAACCTGGGTTTTATAATAAGTATGATTTTAATTGCATTTTCTTTACTAGCATTCACAAATGGATCACAGTTACAAAGCTCCTGACCCAAGTATGTAAAATCCGGTCTGAGGATGGGTAAAATGTTTGAAACGTTTAAGTTCATAGTTCAGAAAGTTGGTTGGTTGATTCTGCTTTGCAGCATATCAACCTCTATTTTGATCGTAATTCATCCGGGCTTAGAATATTGCTGCCACATTTGGTCCAGTTGCTCCTGCTATTTACCTAGAGCTCCTTGATAAGATCCAAAAGAGAATCAGCAATATTATAGGTCCTGATCTGGCATCTCGGCTTTAGTCACTTTTTGTTATGTAGTACGAAAAGTTTTTCTTCCTCCGTATGAGTTCGAATCCTTCGTCGCCAAATTGTTATGTAGTGGTTTCACAGTCGAGGCTTGTATTTGTACTAAGTCGGTCCTAAATAGGTTCGACGTACAAAACATTAGGAACTTGATATAATAGGTAATGACGCAGTAATCTAGTTGTGGTCGCTGATACTTTAATATCCGACTAACGGTCGTCCACCGTCGACTGACTAACCAACTCTCTGCTGACTCACTTGTTACTCTTACTACTCCTACTTATTATAGGTGGGAGAGTATATTAACTATAGAATAGGTGTGTTCCATTATAACACTTTTCCACCACTGTAAGGTTGTCTCTCTGTGTTTTTTTTTTTTTTATAAATACTTTCATGGTAATTGTTCGAATGAGCACTTCATTATGGTACCTAGACTGTATAAATTTAAGTGCAATACTAAACAGGCATCAAGTTCTCACCAATTTGTAGTTGCGCTAAATGTAACCTTAGCTTCTTTGCTAACAATTTCTTTTCTTGGATTTCTCACTTGTAGAACAGTCTTCTGGCTTCATGCTTTTCAGCCAACTTTAATCTGCAAAAATTTAAATGCAATGTTAATCACTATCTACTGTCCTGATTACTCTTTTCTCTTTGTACTCATTAATAATGTTTCTGTTCATAATTCTTCCACACCCTGTAACCTCTTGTATGTTAGTGGCTGCACTGCTTTGCTTGGGGTGATACGAATTTAAAAAAAAAAAAAAAAAAGTAGAAATAAAATAAAATGTATAGTTGGCCTTTTTCCTATAAGAATCTACTTTTAGTCACTTCACTATAAGAATCTACTTTTAGTCACTTCACTATAAGAATCTACTTTTAGTCACTTCACTATAAGAATCTACTTTTAGTCACTTCACTATAAGAATCTACTTTTAGTCACTTCACTATAAGAATCTACTTTTAGTCACTTCACTATAAGAATCTACTTTTAGTCACTTCACTATAAGAATCTACTTTTAGTCACTTCACTATAAGAATCTACTTTTAATCATGTTGCCATAAAAAATTATTATTGGTCACGTTGCTATAAAAAAAAATTATTAGTCATATTGCTATAAAAATGTATTATTAGTCATATTACTATAAAAATGTATTATTAGTCATATTGCTATAAAAATGTATTATTAGTCATATTGCTATAAAAATGTATTATTAGTCATGTTGCTATAAAAATGTATTATGGGTCATGTTGCTATAAAAATGTATTATTGGTCATGTTGCTATAAAAATGTATTATTGGTCATGTTGCTATAAAAATGTATTATGGGTCATGTTGCTATAAAAATGTATTATTGGTCATATTGCTATAAAAATGTATTATGGGTCATGTTGCTATAAAAATGTATTATTGGTCATATTGCTATAAAAATGTATTATGGGTCATGTTGCTATAAAAATGTACTGTCCTGGAACCTAAAAACAATTAGGAGGTGACTAAATGATCTTCAAAACTTGTAATCTTCCAATCACAAGACATTTTTGTTGAATGTAGTTTATCGTCATATCCAGGATTATAGTTCAGGAAGAGATCAGTTTGTAAAATCATTATGTAGTGCAATGGAGTATATGCAATAAATATTTTAGGGACATTAAATGGTGGGTAAATTTGTAGATTTTACACTAGTTATACATTATTGAATGATGCCCCCACCATCACCTCCAGAAACAAAGCAACCATTTTAAATAAACATTGTAACATAAAGGTAACATCTTGTTGTCTCACTCATTCACATCTGTGCTGAACATTATAAATTATACATACATAATTTAAGCGATGTGTAAATGATAATAAATTGTAGTTTGTTGGAAGAAGCTACAATGACCTTTGTATATAGAAGGTCACTGGAGTATGTTCGGTGTCTAGACTTTAGTGCAGCCGTTAAAGGCAGATAACTCATTTTCTTATTTTTAAAACTTCGCCACCATTCAGTCAGAACCGTAGAAACAGAAAAATTTATATATGTCCACCATGTCCTTTCATGACAGAAAAAAACTATTTCTCAACGATGTGGCCCTGATGAGCATTTCAACGAGAGACTCTCTAGTTGGTCAATCAGATTGGTCACTTGAACTTTTCTTGATTTAGCCAATATTAGAAATGACACCGGACGAGACACAGGACTACATCAATCATTTTGAAATAACTCAGTTGCTTGGGGTAAAACTATTAAAAAATTTAAAAAAAATAAATATTAAGCAAACTGTTTATTCGGCGAAGTGTCCCATTCTTTCTACTTATCACTGTATGCGTGTAAAGGTTACAAAGGAATTAATTTCAAGTGGTCTATGGCACCACTACCCTAGGTAGGCTTCTTTTTTTCTTTTCTTTCTTTTAATATTAAATGGTTAGATCATATCATTTTCTGGATGTACCTTGTATAGGTAGAAAAGTTGAAATATTATAAATCTTCTCCCAGACTGAGAAAGGATAAAATGGCTTATTAAATTATAGACATTTCACAAGACGTCCCTCTTTGCATCAAACAAAAGTTTGCTTAGTATGAATTTGACATTAAAAGTACATAATAGTTTAAGTCTCATCTCTTTTCACCAGATATAAATAATAAAAACAAAAAAAGATAGTGAAAAACATTGTCACGGGGTGGGGGACATAGTGACACCTGGAATATGAGAGAATATGACACCTCACCTAGAATATGACACCTCACCTAGAATATGATACCTAGGATATGACACCGCACCTGGAATGACTATCACACTGCACCTGGAATATGACAGAATATCACGCCCCCCCCCCCCACCTGGAATATGACAGAATATCACGCCCCCCCCACCTGGAATATGACAGAATATCGACCCCCCCACCTGGAATATGACAGAATATCACGCCCCCCCACCTGGAATATGACAGAATATCGCCCCCCCCTGAATATGACAAATATCACGCCCCCCCCACCTGAATATGACAGAATATCGCCCCCCACCTGGAATATGACAGAATATCACGCCGCACCTGGAGTATGACAGAGCCATTGTTGCAGGGAATTATCAGTAATGTTAGGGCGTCTTAATAATTAGGATTCGGCATAAGATATAAAATTTATACATTCCTCTTTTCAACCACTTGTGTGTTTGGGATGGGTGGGTACCAAATGTCAAGATGATTTTACAACAGGAGGGGAAAAAAAAATAATAATAATAATAATAATAATAATATGCCCAAAACACTTCCTCACAGCTTGCAGATCTCTTGACCATTCCTATTCTACGAGTTCTTTGAGTAGCATTTCATATATGATCTTCTCAAAATTCTTCCACCACTTTTCAGCATATTCACTCTCGTAATACTTAAATAGCCAAGTCTGCTTGGAAAATAAAAGGAAAATCATTTTTAAAAATAATTTTGGCAAATTAGCATTCTTTAGACCCAGAGTCAGTACGTACTGCCCCACCGAACCACCCAACGGGGAGGGGGGTTCAGGCCTGATTTGGGGCTCCGGACTGAGTTTTTTTACCCTAGCTATCTCGACATTTGCTTTTTTCTACCTACATTTATATAGGTTACAAATTAAACTAAGTATAACTATTAAATAAAAGATGAAAATTTGTCAGATTTTCATGTGATTCCGAATTTATTTTCATTTTTTTTTTTTTTTTATTTTTCCAAATCCGCAAGTTTGTTTTGCTCACAATAAGTCATAAAAAAAAAAAAACACTATGTAAAATTCATAAATATTTTTTATAAAAAATAATTTTTTTTCATAATTCAAAATATTTTTTATCCATAATGTTGAAGGTGTTAAAATTGTTCAACTTTTTTTTAACAAGAAAAATCTGGAGTTGATGTTAAAAATTGATGCAAAACATTGATTTATTTCCGATCCAATGATCTATTATGACATATCTCTAGATTGTATTTATTCTCAATTTTTCTAGTTGAATTTTTCACCTATACAGCATATGATGCATTATTCTAAATAATTGACTTACAGTAAAATTTCTATTTTTTTTTATATTAGTACTACCTTATGAAAATTGATGCACACTTATGAGATAGATAGAGAGAGACACTCACGAGAGACACTCACACTCACGAGAGAGAGAGAGACACACACTCACGAGAGAGAGAGAGAGACACTCACACTCACGAGAGAGAGAGAGAGACACTCACACTCACGAGAGAGAGAGAGAGACACTCACACTCACGAGAGAGAGAGAGAGACACTCACACTCACGAGAGAGAGACACTCACACTCACGAGAGAGAGACACTCACGAGAGAGAGAGACACTCACGAGAGAGAGAGACACTCACGAGAGAGAGAGAGACACTCACGAGAGAGAGAGAGACACTCACGAGAGAGAGAGAGAGACACTCACGAAAGAGAGAGAGACACTCACACTCACGAGAGAGACACACTCACACACAATAATGATATATGAGAAACCAATGAAAACAAAGAGCACAGAATCCGAAATACACACCCATTATCTTCCATAACTCATTTCCAAAAATTTATGATAAAAGCTAAAAATAAAATCTAAACAGGTTTTCTTTTAATCATTTCAACCCACACAAGGTAATAAAGCCACTAAGATGCAATGGGTTATTGAGTGTTAGAGAATATGAAAAAAAAGCTAGCAGGGAGAGAAAACAGTAAAAGAACAGAAATAAAGAGAGTAGATAGCAATTGACATTGATCCTAAAAAATTTGAATACAAACTTGACTGGAAAGCAAGATGCCAGGACAGAGTTCAAAAACCGAGAAAAGAAACAGTCAGCAAAGAACTTAGTTACATTTAGCCATTTTGATTGTAAAAAGATGAGACCTTGCTGCCAATATATTTATAAAAATTTTCCTTTTTCTTCTTTATTTAATCAAATGGGAGAGATGACAAAGCACCACACCACAAAAAACAAAAAAAAAACAAATTGATTATCAGTTTGTACTTCTTTCTTACCAAACATTAACCTAAAATCTTTAGTGGTGTTTTCAAATAGCTACATCAGACCATAGCTTTCATACGGATGTCCTGTATAGTGCCAGATATTCAGAAATATCTTAACTGGTAGAAGTATATAACCAATTTCTCAAATCAATGGTTAAAGATAGCTTTGAGCAAATGAAGCCTGTGGGTCTTAGTGAGGAACATGCTCCTTTAGGGGGTACAGAATTAATTTTAACTCGAATCAAAAAAAAAAAAAAAAAAAAAAATTCAACCTTAGCGTTGCGACTGCACACTCCACAAGTTTGTATTGTTACAAGAATGCATTTCTATAGTAAGGGATTCTATCGAGTCCTACTTGTTAATACAAAAAAAGTTTTCATTCATGTAGTTGTAAAATAGAGAAATTAGAAATAGAATGTTTGGAAGGTTCTAGATCATTCCAGTATATTCGAGAAAAATCTAGATGATTCGAGAAACATCTAGAAATATGCTAATTAGGTGCTAGCCCCTATAAAAATAGGGTTTTTGGAAAAGGGTTGTCAGTTGTTGAAAAGAAATTTCTGCCAGTATCAACTCTGGCTTTTTGATTCAAGGATTATTATATCCAGCCGAAAGAATCTCTATGAAATGTTGCTGACCAACAAAAACCCAAAAGAGAATTGCATGGAACAAATTTAGTAAATAGAATTTTGACTAATTTTCATTGACCAACCTACCAATTATTCAATATATACTCACATTTATTGCTTTCCAGTTAGCACTTAGATTACTTCGCTAGCCCTAACGTGATAAAGACTTGACTCCCCTTCCTTCTCCCACATAACACTTTGCCCATAAATTCTATGTTATCTGTTTTTGTATGCCACAATAGTATATCTTGTATATATTTTATGTTGTGTTTTAGTAAATTAAATATTTGTTTGTGATTTTAGCTCTGTGTTTTGGTAAATCATTTTTTTTCCTTTGTTACAATTTACAACACGTAACAGTATCCATTATCAATAACACATTTAAAAAAAAAAAAAAATTTCGATTCGCATTATATTTTTTTTGTCTCGGGTGCTACCTTGATTTTTACCAAAAAACAAAATTTCCATGCCTGAAGATGACTGAATGTACAGTCGAAAGTACTTGCATATTTAAGGAAGACCTAATGCAGTTTATAATTTTAAAAAACAGGGATCATAACATTCATCGAGTGATTAGTGGGCTGATGCATCTTTAAAATTTTGTTAGCGAAGGGATTTCACCATTTTATATCATTAACTTTACTAATTTACTTTTTGTATGAATGATTCATTGTAATATAAAGTGAACTGCACCACTTGATATATACACACTCAGTACCTGAAGATTGCAAGACAGCATGAAACTCAACATGAATTGTGCTACAAAGTTTAAGATTATATATATATATATATATATATATATATATATATATTAGTACCCCTATATAATATTAACAATAGGAACTGTAGACTGTGTTTAAGAGAAAAATTAGCAATATTAACTTTTAATAATCAAATTAAATAAGAAGAATGAAATAATGGGTCGATGCCAACATTAACAAATATTTACTTTGTTACTTTAATAATAATATGACATAATAAATCTATTAAAATATTAATTAGAAGTATTAAATAAAATATTATAATTCAATTAATAATAAAAATTGACAAAATGTTACAATTTAATTAATAATAGCATAACAACTTCTTATAAACCATAAAAATGTTACTTTCGAAGAAAAAAAATTTACAACGGGAAGAAAAATGTACAGCTGAAAAAAAAAAAAAATGGAAGACAAATCAAAGCAAAATTTCATGAACGTGCATGTGTAAAAGAATGTTAAATTCATGAATATGCAGGTGTACAAAATGGAGTAAAAAAAAGCAAGCTGAAAAAGATGTGGAACAAATTGAAAAAAAATTTGGGAATACCATTTAAAACCACAACCCCCTGAAGACAGGAAATTTTACCGAGAAATTTATATATACAGGGTGAGGCAAATTTTGCACACCATAAGGTTAATGGATAGGTTGACAATGTCCTGTTGAGTGTCCACTGAGACTAGATTTATTTTCTGTGAGGCCATTTGAAACCAGTGGTTTATTAGCTGTGTCACAAAATTATTGTGGAACTTAAAGCAAGAATTAAATATGAATGCAGTAAAATGACGGAGGAAACTCTCCAACGTGTTAATGAAACATGCAGGCATAGAATTGAAATGTGTTTTGAAAAAGAAGGAAGCCATTTTGAACAACACATATAACAATTAAATAACTAGTAAAAAAATTTTTAAGTGTAATTACACTTTTAATAAATTACCCCTATTGTGCACGATTTTTGCCTCACCCTTTATATTCAGCAATTGACTGCAGATTTTTCACATTTTCATTATTCCTCACCCTTTATATTCAGCAATTGACTGCAGATTTTTCACATTTTCATTATTTTTATAAGTTAAAAGATAATTTAGGCACTAGTTTTTGTATGTGCGTGTATGTGCCCAATGTCGTTATTTCTCTTTTACATAATCTTCTTATCTCCTTATGTTCACTTCTTATTCTTTTTCTTTCCTTTATCTTTCCTTCAGTTCTGAGTGTCAAAGATAATGTATCAATGTCATTTCCAGTATTACAGACAGGACTTTTACGGTTTTTAGGGGAATTTGTTCCGAGGTTTTCTTAAGTTTGGGAAATATAGGTATATCCAGTTTTTAATTTATTCCTTGTCCACATTCACATAAATACAGTAGTAAATACTGTATGTTGGTCTGCAGTTGGAGATTCATTGTGGAATTCACTTGACTCACTTCTAGCAGTTGACTACTACTTCTACTTGTTGCTGTTGTTCTTGCTTTAAGTATTATCATTCATTATCAACCTTCATGTGATTATTCAATTCAGTAACCTTCCCTAGGTTAAAACACAATGTTTCAGTCAATCCATTCTATGCCTACCTTCTATAATTTTGAGAAGAGTCATTATCATTCCAAGAGTTCTTCAGACTATTAAACTCATTCTTTGTATTGCTTTTGTTGTTACCACAATGTTTCAGTCAATCCATTCTATGTCTACCTTCTGTAATTTTGAGAAGAGTCATTATCATTCCAAGAGTTGTTCAGATTATTAAACTCATTCTTTGTATTGCTTTTGTTGATGCCACAATGTTTCAGTCAATCCATTCTATGCCTACCTTCTATAATTTTGAGAAGAGTCATTATCATTCCAAGAGTTCTTCAGACTATTAAACTCATTCTTTGTATTGCTTTTTGTTGTTACCACAATGTTTCAGTCAATCCATTCTATGTCTACCTTCTATAATTTTGAGAAGAGTCATTATCATTCCAAGAGTTCTTCAGATTATTAAACTCATTCTTTGTATTGCTTTTGTTGATGCCACAATGTTTCAGTCAATCCATTCTATGCCTACCTTCTATAATTTTGAGAAGAGTCATTATCATTCCAAGAGTTCTTCAGATTATTGAACTCATTCTTTGTATTGCTTTTGTTGTTACCACAATGTTTCAGTCAATCCATTCTATGTCTACCTTCTATCATTTTGAGAAGAGTCATTATCATTCCAAGAGTTCTTCAGACTATTGAACTCATTCTTTTGTATTGCTTTTGTTGTTACCACAATGTTTCAGTTGTTCTATATCTACCTTCTATAATTTTGAGATGTTCTTCAGTAGCATTCTTTGTATTGCCCACAAGATGTTGTACATACACAACAATGGGTATGTCTCCATTCACATAAATACAGTAGTAAATACTGTATGTTGGTCTGCAGTTGGAGATTCATTGTGGACTCACTTCTAGCAGTTGACTATTTCTTCTACACACTGCTGGAGAATCTTATATGTATTGTTCTTGTCCTAAGTATTATCATTCATTAACAACATTCTTGTGATTATTCTATTCAGTAACCTTCCCTAGGTTACAACACATACAATTGCTTTTTTTAATTAATGATTAAATGGCAAAGTAAATAGTTGTTTATATGTATTTTACTTACCTATTAATTCATTTATTCTTATTTCCAAATATATAGCAAGAGCACCTGGCCACAAGTGGTAAGCAATATTTAAAGTGTGGTAGATTTATAAATGAGTAAGATAGATGCTAGTGAGAAAATTGTTTAGCATGACACAGTGAAACAACTTTCCTAGCAGCAGACCTAGCAATTGATTCAATATAATCTCTTCACTTCATGTCAGTGGAAGATGTTAGCCCGAGAAGGTGCAATGAGTCAGTTTCCTGGTGGTTAGCATGGAAGACAGAAAAGGTTCTCTAAGATGATTAATAGAAAACAGTTTCTTTTGGAAGCATTAAAATTGACAAGCCATTCCTTGCTCCAGTTAACAGTAGATCATTTTTTTTTTTTTTTTTGAGATCAGCTGTCAATTTGACCTTATCGAACTGATTGGACTTACTATTAAAACAGTAGTGAATAGCTGTGTCATCAGCATAGAAACCAAGTTGAGAACTGATGCAATTAAGACGGTCATTGTTGAAAATTAGGAAGGACATAAGTCAAAGGTCATAGCCCTGGGAGACACCCACCTTAATGCAGAAAGATCAAGAAGAGTGGCCATTCAAAACAACATTCATTTCGCGATTCTATAAGAAAGATTGAATCAGTTCAAAACTTCTTCACAATTTGAAAGGTTATGACATTTCTGGATGAAGACCAATATGTCAAACCCTGTCAAATGCCTTTGAGATATCCAAAGTGACAACCTGATCTTCACCATTCTTATCTAAAGCTTGATAGACTTTCAGTGATAACCATTAGCACATCAGCAGTTGACCTATAGAAGCGAAAGCCATATTGCTTATCGGGAAGAAGAGCCGGCAAGGTGAAATGCTTAAACAATTCAGCATTGATTTGGATCTCTAGAACTTTGCCAAAAGTGGTAGAAGAATTGGATGATTCACTTAATTTCTTAAAGATAAGAACAACAGAGGAGGATTTCCAACAAACAGGAAGGCAAGAAGCAGCAATTTAGTGTACAGTTTAGAGAGAACAGGAGCCAGTTCAGGACCACATTTCTTAAGGACTATTGCAGAGATACCTATCAAGTTCACTTATGTGGTGCATGTGGGACAGAATTCAAGAAGAAAAGAAGACAGGGTTCTATCAGATGATAAAAAAAAAGAGCAGTTTTGTTATGGAAGCATTAAAATTAACATGCCATTTCTTGCTCCAGTTAACAGCAGATCATCATTTTTTTTTTTTGTGATCAGCTGTCAACTTGACCTTCTCGAACAGATCAGACTTACTGTTAAGACAGGAGGGAATAGTTCTGTTATCAGCCTAGAAACTGAGTTGAGAACTGATGCAATCAAAAGGATCATTGTTGAAAATTAGGAACAACATAAGTCAAAGGTTAGAGCCCTGGAAGACACCCTCATTAATACAGAAAGATCAAGAAGAGTGGCCATTCAAGATAACTTTCATTTCACAATTTGATAAGAAAAACTGAATTGGTTAAAGAATTAGCATAACCTTTCAACTAGTGAAGAAAATCTGAATGCAAAATCCTGTGAAATGCTTTCAGAATGTCTAAAGTAACAATCCAAACTCTACCATGAGTTACATCTGCTATCCATTTTTATTGTTGCTGCTGTTGGTAGTCCTCAAGTATCTGTTACTTGGTACAGTTCATTGTTTGAGATTCTGTTGTCTGTCCATGATGTTCAAAAGAGGAGTGACAGAATAAATTTCAACTCGATTTAAAATTGATCAAAGTTATCAATTTTCGTTTTTCCTAAACAATATGCAATGAGTTGGTGTTAATTTTTTAATTTAGCATTAAAAATCCTTAGTAGATAATACAGAATTCATCTTTTCTGTAACTTTTATTCTTTTTTTGCAAATGAATAAAGTGGTACTTTTTTTTTTATTTTTTTTTTTTTTGTAAAAAAATCTCTCACTCAAAAGAAGCAGTTATTGATCAAAATTTAAGAAAATCAATAAATTAAATTTTAATTTCATTTGAAAACTTCAACTTTTGGCAAAATATTTTGTTGGGGGGGGGAGGCCAAAATTGTGAATTTTCAGCTTTATTTGATCTTGGCCAGATGGGTGCTTTCCCCCAATCTCTAGGTGAGTTTGGTTGCTGTGTGCATGATATACACACCTTCCCATATATTTTCTTCATCTCACACACACATAATATATATATAATATATAAATATATATATATATATATATATATATATATATATATATATATATATATATATATATATATATACATATATATATATATATAAATATATATATATATATATATATATATATATATATATATAAAAATAATCATACATAGAATCAATCAGCAATGCGATTAATGGCGAAATCACTTTGCTAGTAGAACATAATGTATGCATTAAAATACTGTTAATCCACTGAATGATGTGATCCTCATTTATAAAACTGTTGTCAGATGTTTCTAGTGTATATTCATTTAAGTTAAGCAAGTACTTTCGAAGATCCAGGTCTCCATCATCAGGCTGTAAACCGAAAGATGTTTTTGAAGAATGTGCTATTTATTGACGGTTGTACAATCTCGGAATGTGCGAGTCACAACGCTAAAGTTCAAAATTTCAAGTGAGAATTTTTATATGAATTTTGTAATATAGTAAATCCACGAATTCTTTTTTTTACAAGTGTTTTTCAGTTAACATGACATGAACTTTAGCGTTGCGACTCGCACTTTCCAAGATTGTACAACCGTCAATAAATAGCACATTCTTAAAACATTTTTCGGTCATCAAACAATTATTTCATCTTCAAGTTTTAACTTTAAAGGAAAAAAATTACAGCCTGAGGATGGAGATACGGTCTTCGAAAGTACTCACTTAACTTAAAAAATATAAACTAGAAACATCTGACAACAGTTTTATAAACGAGGATCACATCATTCAATGGATTAACAGTATTTTAATACATACATTATGTTCTACTAGTGAAGTGATTTCGCCATTAATAGCATTAATATTGCTGATTGATTCTATGTATGATTATTTCTTTATATATTACAAAATGAAAACTTAGCCAACGTGTTTCCTCCTCCAAGGGACGTATTTGGCTTGATAAAGTCTCTCAGAGGATGAAATTTGTCGGCTAAGATAAGTTTTCCTTTTGTCTCTATTCATATTGTCCCTATGCTGATCTGAAATTTTCACACACACACACACTATATATATATATATATATATATATATGAGTGTCACTATGTCACACTATTTCAACTTTACTCCTAGAAGCTGTAGCACAACATATACCATTTTGGAATCAGGCCAACTCCAAGGGCAAATTAAAAACATTCTGGACTCACAAAACTGAAATTTTGGATTCCCATGTTTTCATTACTCCAATTGTTTTCAGACTCCGCCATCTTGGCTTCTACTGAGAAAAACAATTAAAAGCGGCATAACTCTCTAACTTTCAATATCTCGTGTTTAAATGAATAAAAATTAGTGTTCTCAAATTACAGTGTTTCAAAATAAAATTGTCAATGTTTTCAACTTTACCCCAAGAGGTTATAGCCAAATATATCATACCATTTTGGAATCAAGCAGACTGTGTATAATTAAAAACATTCCAGGACAGATCTGGACTTGCAATCCTGAAATTTTGGATTCCCAAGTTTTCATTACTGTGATTGTTTTTGGAGAATTTTTTTACAACAAATGTTTTTGTACGATAACAATTTTCATAATTTGGAAATAAATTTGCAAAAGAAAGAAAAAAGCGTTTGTATGAAAAGCAAGGACCTACGTACATCAAACCATATTTAAATGGCAGGAGAAGAATTATCGTTGAACTTTTAAAAGGTAAGCTTGAATATTAATCCAATACTTAAATGCAGTGACCAATTTTGAGTTGTTCTGTAGTTTATTGTTGCCTATCGCATCTACTCCTCCCTATCTATTGTGATGCTGGCCCAATCACGAGCCCTCCGCACGAGCTAGTTTTAATGCTATATATATATATATATATATTACAATGAATCATTCATACAAAAAGTAGATTAGTAAAGTTAATGATTAACTTTACTAATCTACATTTGTATGAATAATTCATTGTAATATAAATTGAGCTGCACCACATATTTAAGATATATATATATATATATATATATAAGCCTGTATGCAACTAATGAAAGTTTTCACGTAAAGTTCAGAGGTCACCAACTGCTGTATTTTTTTTTGGCAATACACGCTTTCTTACCATAACATCCAGACAGAACAAAAATCTATTTTTAGCTTGACATATCATTCTTGTTCATAACACCATGAAGGTTATAGTTTTGAGCAGAGTAACAGGTTGAGAGGGACACAAGTCATATCCACATATCAACCTGTTTTAGGAGAGTGGATTTCAATGACACTTGAATGAAAAGGTTTATTGAGTAGCATACAGTTGGAAACAATGTCTTAACGCCAATGACAAATTTAAAAAAAAAAGTCACAAACGCTGTTAAAGAAACAAAACAAGGTTTGTTTTTATTAATTGATTTTTAGTTTTGAGATAAAAAAAAAATTCTAAGATGAACTCCATGAGATAAAACTCAAAATAGTGATAATGAAAAGTAAATTTAACGAGAATGAATACAAAAAAAAAATATTATCTACATATTATTATTATTATTATTAAAATATTTATAGATATGATAACAAGCCAGAAATAAATGGAGTAATAAAATAGTAATAATGAAGAGTGTATAGAGCCAGAGGGTTGGGATAAAAAGCAACAATAATAAGATGGAATCAAAACTAGTTATAAAATAATAGTAATAATGAAGAGTGTATAGAGCCAGAGTGTTGGGATAAAAAGCAACAATAATAAGATGGAATCAAACTAGCAATAAAATAATAGTAATAATGAAGAATGTATAGAGCCAGATAAAATCAAACTAGCAATAAAATAATAGTAATAATGAAGAATGTATAGAGCCAGATAAAAAGCAGCAATAATGAATATAATTAATAAAGAAAAATGCTGTATTTTAATGCAAATAATTTTTTAACACACAGGGTGATTGAAAAGTAACTCTCCATTTTAAAATACCTATAATTTATTTATTAACTATAATTTTAAAAAGAAATGGATACGAGAGTGAAGCATTTTGCATGCAGTTTTATTTAAAATTGGACATGAGCACCAGATTTTGCTACCAACTTCTTGATTCACTCAAGAATTGCATCAACTGATTTCAACTGGAACTCTTGTGGTATAGAACACATAACTTCTTGCATTTGCCCTTCATGTTCTTTTCCAAAGCCTTAGTTTGGTATAGCAGACTAACTCTTTTAACCAACAGGAAAGAAAAGTCACAATATCACGACTCCTGGCTGGCCACTCATACATAAACTCAGCAGTCACTTTTCAACCACCCTGTATGTATATAAATATTTAAGTCATAATTTGCGTTAGGAAATGCTCAGGTTATCAATGATATTAATGCAAAGCAATATTTTGTTCTAAAAGAAAGACAAATTGTAGAGTAAAGGACTAACAACAGTGAGGTCCAGAATCAAATTACAGAAAATCAGAGGATAAGGTCATAAATATTAGTAGAGTTTTTTTTTTTAATGTTTGGGTTGTTAAAACAAATGCAAACAGGTTTTAAAACCTTTTCAAAGAATAATCTGGGATTTTAAAAAAAAAAATAAATAAAAAAAATTAAAAAAAAAAAAAAAAAATGAAATTAATAAAAAAAAATAAAAACAAAAAAAAAACTAACTACATAAATAAAAAAAAAAAAAAAAAAAAAAAAAAAAAAAAAGCCCAAATGCTTCATAAAAAAAATAAAAAATAAATACTGCATTTCTTACCTCGAAGGTATCTGTGCCGGCAAATTGACAAACTAAAAAGAAAAACAGAGAAGAAGCGAAATAAATATTTTCTTCTTGCTCGTTTCTGATTGGATAATAGAGGCTACACCCTCCAACAATGATCAAAACCCACACCACTCCACTTTGTACCCCGCCACACACACGTTTTATCTATTTCGATGAAAATAAACATCAACAAGTATTTTAACCTCACGTGTCAAAAATCAGAATTTGGTCAAGGTCTAGTGTTTGTTAACATGTCCTTTATATTACAGTATAACCCGGATATAAGAGACACCCGGATATAAGAGAGATTTTCTCTGGTCCCAAATTAGAGCCTGTGTAGTTAATGTATATAAAATTGACCAAACCCGGATATAAGAGAAACCCGGATATAAGAGACTTCTTCCCCTTTCCCGACAACTCTCTTATATCCGGGTTACACTGTACATGCCCTTAATCCATTGGACACTTGCTCTATCCAGAGAACATTAAAATTTTTGAAGATCAAAGTGGACTGGAAAGGAACAAGTCTGAAGAGAGTTCCACAAACATAAATTGTGAGAAAAGCTCTTAGCATAGACCTTACAATTACATCTCGTCATTTCAACTGTAAAAGGATGAAATCTTGCTGCCAATCTAGTAATGCACTTAAATTCGTAAAGTCTACATATCATCGAGGAAAGTTTATAAGAATAATTACCATGAAAATATTCATAGAAAAAGAACATGTGGGTTACATTATGACAGTGGGAAAGTGACTGAAGCCGAGATGCCAGGTCAGAACCAATAACATTACAAATTCTTTTGTATTTTATCAAATCTCTCTAGATACATAGCAGGAGCCCCAGATTAGATGCAACAGCTACATTCGAAGCATGGTAGACTTTTAAATGTGTGTGAGAGATGCTAATGAGAAAATTGTCTCTCACGACACAGTGAACCAACTTTCCTAGCAGCAGACCTGACAATTGATTCAATATAATCTTTCCACTTCATATCAGTGGAAAACGTTAGCTCAAGAAGGTGCAATGAGTCATTCTCCTGGAGTTTAGCATCAGTCATGCTGGCGGAAATCAAACATTGTATTTTCAAGATAGTAAAAGAGAGCAGTTTTGTTTTGGACATATTCTTGGGTTAGTGCATAATTATCAGGCGTTTTTTTAAACAATATTTATCATGGAAAAAGAAACATAACTCAACAATAACATTTTAAATTATTATTCTGGTGCATATAACTATCGACACACATTTTTATGAACCCAAAATAAAATAATATTTTTTATTTAAAAAAAAAAAAAAAAAAAAAAAAAGTAAACAAAACAGCAATTTTTTATTAACAAATAACTCGCCTACAAAAACGCCTGATACGCACCAACAAAATAAATTTAATAAGCCATTCTTTGTTAATGACAGATTGTAAGTCATTTTTTTTTTTTTTTTTAAGATCAGTTGCCACCAATTTTACTTTATTGAACTATTCAAACTTACTACTGAGACAGAAGTAAGTAGATATATCCTCTGCATAGATACCGAGCAGAGAACTGGTGCCAACCGAAGATACACCGTAACTAAAAGCAGCAAAATATTTTGGATGAGGATAAAAAAAAAAAGTAAATGCTTTCTCCACCTGTGGCAAAGTGTGCAAATCATACAATGGAAGACTTTCAGTTATTATGCATTAATGAAGGGCCAAAGCCTTCTCACAAATAGCCCAGGTTAGCTGGGAGATGGGTGATTTTATCAAGTCACCATTCATTTTTGTTAATCATTCCATCCCAAGCAAGGCAATAAAGCCACTAAGATGCAAGAGGTAAATAATAGTAATAATAAAAGGGTAAAAGGTAAGTATATGCTTTACATCTGAAATTCCCAAAGTGGGCTTTAACACCAGCTGGTGGTGGTGGAAATACTGGGGGTGGGGAGTTGGTTTTTGAGAAAAAAAAAAAAAAAAAAAAAAAAGAAAAGTGAACAGCAAATTTACCAAATATGGCTCAGCATAAATTCAAATTTAATAAACAATTATCTTAGTGCTGATAAGAAAAGCTTCTTTCAAATTAGATTTTTTTAATTTTAAGAATGGGTGAGGGAAGCAAGGCAATAAAACCACTAAGACACAAGAGGTAAATAATAGTAATAATAAAAGGGTAAAAGGTAAGGATATGCTTTACATCAACGATTCCCATAGTGGGCTCTACCCCCCCACACCTAGTGGTGGTGGAAATATATCGGGGGTGGGGAGTTGGTTCTTGAGAAAAGAGAAAAAAAAAAAAAAAGAAAGTGAACAGCAAATTTACCAAATATGGTTTCAGCATAAATTCAAATTTAATAAACAATTATTTTAGTGCTGGTAAGAAAAGCTTCTTTTGAAATTGAATATTTTTTTAAGTTTTAAGAGTTCCAGCAAGAGGTGGCGGAGCAGTTTGCTATTTAAATTCATTCTTCTATGTAAAAAATAAAAAGGTAAATTGGAGCATTAATATTAATAATAATAATAATAATAATAATGCCTCCTTATTGATATGGCAGTCTCTGCAGACTGCAATGTATCTTTATAGATCTTCCAAAAAGCTATCAAAATACAAGGACCTTGAAATCGAAATCTCAAAAATGTGGCACATGGGAACATCAACAATCCCTGTTGTAGCCCTTGGAGTGTTAGAATATACAAGAAAAATACACTATTGGGTTGGTGCATAATTATCAGGCGTTTTTGAAGCAATCTTTATTATGTAAAAAAGAAACAATTCGACAATAACATTTTTAAATGATTATTCCAGAGCATATGATTATCAACATAAAATAATATTTTTTTAAAAAAGGTAAACAAAACAGCAATTTTATTAACACATAACTTGCTTACAAAAACGCCTGATAATTATGCACCAACCCAATATTAAGGTGATAAGAGAACAACAATTAAGATAATGTCGTCACCAATTCCCTGAAAAAAAAAAAAAAAAAAAAAAAAGAATCCGTGTCGAGTTATGATTGCCTATGCTTCACTGGTTTCTGTTGCTCTCAAGTCAGCGCTCAATTATTTTACTTTCCTACTTTTAATCATTTCACCCCATGCAAGGCAATAAAGCCACTGAGATGCAAAGTAAGAATAAACATTATCATGTGGTATGAATTTTTTTTTTTTTTGGTTTCCGTTTGCATAAGGATAGGGAGATCAATTCAAAATGAATTTATCTAGCATTTTTTAGGCCATTATTTCTTGCACTTGCAGTAACTCGAAGCAATTTTACCAAATACGGCTCAGCATAAATTTAATAAACAATTATTTTAGTGCTGATAAGAAAAGCTTCTTTCAAATTAGTTTTTTTTTAATTTTAAGAATGGGTGAGGGAAGCAAGGCAATAAAGCCACTAAGACGCAAGAGGTAAATAATAGTAATAATAAAAGGGTAAAAGGTAAGGATATGCTTTACATCAGCGATTCCCAATGTGGGCTCTACCCCACCCCCCACCTGGTGGTGGTGTAAATATCGGGGATGGTTTTTGAGAAAAAAAAAAAAAAAAAAAAGTGAACAGCAAATTTACCGAATATGGCTCAGCATAAAATTCAAATTTAATGAACAATTATTTTAGTGCTGGTAAAAAAAGCTTCTTCTGAAATTGGATATTTTTTTAAAGTTTTAAGAACTCCAGCAAGAAGTGTGGAAGCAGTTTGCTATTTAAATTCATTCTTCTATGTAAAAAATAAAAGGGTAAATTGGAGCGGGGTTGGGGGGGGATATTAATAATAATAATAATAATGTCTCCTTATTGATATGGCATTCCCTGCTGACTGCAGTGTATCTTTGAAGATCTTCAAAAAGCTACCGAAATACAAGGACCTTGAAATGGAAATCTCAAAAATGTGGCACATGGGAACATCAACAATCCCTAGGATTGGTTGGAAAAGATTCCAGTAGACTCATTGAAGGGATTCCTGGAAGCCCATGCCTTAAAGAAATACAAAAATTGTCGTATAACCATTAAGAGTAAAAAGGTAAGAAACGCAGTTTATGAGGACATGGAAGAAAGATAACTAATTGTAGACTTTAAAAGTTAAAGATTATAGCAGTCGGAAAGTATTCTCTATCAAATAATAATAATAATAATAATAATGCCTCCTTATCGATATGGCATCAAATGTGTTTTTTTCTTTTTTTTCTGATAGCCACCCCACTTTTACTTTATTACCTTTTTAGGAGGTTTGTTGAAAAATATGTATTAAGTGTGTTTTTTATTGTTTTTTTGCAATTATGTTTTATCTCTGACCCGCAGAATATATAGATAAAAAAAAAAAAAAAAAATAGTTGTTATTAATCACCAAAACTTTTATATTAACATTATATTTTTTTTTTTCTCTAATTATTGGGGGCACATTTTGACTCCCTTTACATGGGAATGCACATCAATGAAGGATAGTGGTTTGCAAGGTTAGTATGTGCTGCAATCACAAAGGTTAATGAATGAGAAATAAACAAAATGGAGGTTGGAAATGAAATGGTAATCTTTATAACATCAATAAAATACAATACTCGCCAGCGGCATGAAATAGGTAAACCACTGCTAGTGGTGAACTACCTAGACAGCATATTACCCCCACTTATAATAGTGTCCAATGTATTTATGAGGATTGGGACATATCCATTAGTCTTCATAGGTATGGTATATAACAATCAGTTAAACTAAATTTTCACTTGTAATTCTATATATATATGATCCCTGTTGGTGAAAGGTATCTTATATATATCTCTGCCACGCATTTACACTAAATCAATTTCTACCATTTGCTCATGGTTAGAATATTGCTACCACATCTGGTCTGGTGCTCCCACTATGTATTTAGAGATTCTTAATAAAATATAAAGAATCTTCAATGTTATTGGTTCTGCCCTGGCATCTCTGCTTCATTTACTTTCCTACCACCATAACATAGAACACCTGTGCCTTTTCTATGAATATTTTCAGGGTAATTCTTTTGATCAGAATTCTGCTTTGGTAAATTGACTTGATGAATTTAGCTTGGTTTGGTTTATTTTATGCCATATGAACCTCAATTGGTTATTTAATACCGACAAGATTTTTAAAAATGTATTGCTGCTAATATTTTTTTTTTTTTTTTTTTTTTTATTATTATTCGAAAATAATCTTTTCTTCAAAAATTTATTGCCAGTAATAATCTTTTAGAAAAATGTATTGCTCGTATTGAGACCTATTTTTACACTTTCATAGTGTTTTGACTCCAGTTTGGGGGTTAACTATTTGCCCATAGATGGGACCCTAACAGGTGCTATCAGGAAAACCACTGCGCTATCTTTCTCAGGAAAACGTACCAAGAAAAAAAAAAAAAAAAAAAAATATATATATATATATATATATATATATATATATATATATAATGAGAGAGAGAAAAGAAAGAGAAAAAAAGGTATCTGTCAAGTTATGATTGCCTACATCCTGACTGGTTTCATTCCTTTCAAATTTAGAGCTCAATTATTTTATTTTTCCATTTTTTTTTTTTTTTTTTTCACCACAAGCAAGGCAATAAAGCCAGAGACACAAAGGTAAAAATACACTTTACCATGTGGTATGAGCATTTTTCTTCATTTTCGGATTGCATTGAAGTAATCCAATTCAAAATGAATTTACATAGTATTTTTAGGCCATTATTTCTTGCACTTGTAGTAAGTAAATTTATCAAATATGGCTCAGCATAAATTTAAACTTAATAAAAAATCATAATGATATAGATAGAAGATAACTGACAAATAATAAAAGTATTTTGAATGAAAAATGAAAAGAATTCTATTTTGATCTAAAATGTATATGTACGCTTGTCGAGCATTAATCTCGTTAGAAAAGGGGAAATATTAAAGAAGCCAGGTCTAGTATTCACCGTGCGTGAGATGGATATTATGTCTGCTTCATAAATCCGCCTAAAATTTTTATGATGAAAAAAGAATTCTTTTCATTTTTCATTCAAAATACTCAAATTTTAGGAATACGTTTTCACAGCGTCGTCCACGTGACAACAATGTGACCATGTTTAAACGGAGCGCTGATCTTATAAAACTTTCAGTTATCTGTTTGGATAAGTCTTGTTCTTATGTACATCACCTTTGTCATGTTGAATTGATAATGTTAATTATATTTTATGAATATGTCCTGAAGATGGTTTATTAGACCGAAACGTCCGAAGTTGACATATTAACACTAAAACAGTATAATTGCATATAAGGATTTTTGTTTGTTTTTTCCAGTATATTTTTTCATTCATTATATATATATATATATATATATATATATATATATATATATATATATTTATTAAATGCATTTTTTTATATAGATACAAGTATTTAAGTAAATTATAATAAAAAGAGTTTATAATAAACAGTATTAAATAACATCCTATATGGGACCGAAATTTTCGCTGAAAATATTCGTCCTTTGACAGAGATTTAACCTGCAGGTTATGAACCCCATTTCAAAGGACGAATATTTTCTATGAAAATTTCTTGGACATTCAGGCTAAATGTTATTATAAACAGAGCATTTACTTAAATACTTGTATCTATAAAAAAGAACGTTAAACATAAAAATGTCTTTAATAAATAAATTGTCGGACTTTGTCCATTTCTTTATATATATATATATATATATATATATATATATATATCTCCAGGTACAATGAGAATGAATAAAGTACACTTCCAACATTTGTAACATTTAATTTAAAAGAGGGCTCAATATATAGTGGAGCAATATTATTTATTTTAGGATATTACCACAAAACATGTAAGAATCGCTACACAATTGCAGTTGAGTTTCAACACATAACAATGTGTCTCCTCAGGTATTTGTAGATTACTGGCAAGTGAACAATTAATTTGGTTTCAAAAGCAAGACACATCTTCATTTTATGAAAAGAAAAATATATAAAATAAAAATAAAGGCTTGAGGGTGTTACCCTGATCAACCAATCAAATATGACCTACTTTAAATTCAAACTAAACCAAAAAGAAAAAAATAGAAATTTTTATCTTACAAATGTGTCAAGGCAAAGATTTGGCATCTAACAGCAGCCAGACATTAAGACTGATACGAATGGCTACAATAAATGTACACATGTCAAACAGTTAACTCTCTTAAGAAATAAAAGTAGGAGTGGGTGTAAAGAGGTAATTTAACCTAATGCCCAACTAGTCATAAGTTTTGTGGATTTCCGACATAATCATTTTTTTTGTAGTTGATAAATAAAAGGCCTCTTTAAGAAACTAGTAAAATAATCTACACTGCGTGCCAAATTATTATCGAGATAACTTTTTTTCTAATATTTCAAAAACCGTCCAATCAATTCACACTAAATTTTTACATAATGTTGGCAAGACTAACCTGCGCAATCACGGAAATTTTCGTACTGATCCGCGCAATGTAAACAAATTGGCGCCATATTTGTTATCAGCACGGTGATTTGAGCATGCCAAATTATAAGAAAGAAAGGTTTAGTAAAATTCCCAGAATTGAGAAAACGAAACGTTTATTAATGTTGCAAGTGAATGTTTATGATCAAAAGAAGCTAATAAATAAGATAATCAAACAAATAATAACAGATACAAACAAAGGCACAGTTTTAAACAAATTAACAAGAAATGTGCTTTCCCTATTTTGAAATTACTTGAAGTCGACGATCCATAAAATTTGTTAATTGTAGGATGTCATCTGCTGTAATTCCGCGAGATATGTCAAGAATTGCTTCCCACAACTCAGCGTTGCTCCTGAATTGTCGTCCGTTGGCATACAGTCTTCGCTTCATGATGCTCCAAAGGTTGTCGATTGGGTTCAAATCCGGAGAATTTGCTGGCCACTTCATTTTTCGAGGTCCATCAAAGCCTAACTGTTTCAAATATTCAGTAGTCTTGTGAGCAGCATGTGAGGGAGCATTATCTTGCATAAAAACAATGGCCCTTCTGAAGGAAACTCTTTACCTTTTCATCCACGGTTCAAGATGCTTCTTCATAAACGCTATGTATGCATCAGTAGTCATTTTGACGCCATCTGGTACTCTCCATGGGCACACTAATGTTTTTCCAATAATACCACCCCAAGTCATTATGCCTCTACTGCCTTGTTGGCGTCTCAAACGCTGATGGCGATTATGTCCGTTCATTACCCAGACTTTACACCATCTACCTGGCCCATCAAGTGTTGCTAGAGTTTTGTCTGTGAACAAAACTTTAGAGAAGTCAATCTTCATATTGTCTCGGCCCATTTCAGTCAATTTTGAATGTGATTTCTCGTCAACGGAGGCTTCGATACAGGTTTGACTGTTGTTGCTATTTCCCTCAGATATCGACACTGAGTACTTTTAGACACAGTAGGATCCCCAATGGGACTGAAAAGCTCTTGACTGGTAAGTCCAGTGTTCTTCGTGGCCTCTCGTTTAAGTTGTGACATGAGACGACGTGAAATAATCCTCGGCTTGCCTTTATCTACCCTTTTGCGTACTTGTGTAGGGTCAGCGGTGAACTTTTTCACTGTTTGATGTCACCTCCCTATCATTTTAGATATTTATAGGGTAGATTTACCTTTTGAGAGTTCTGAGGTGATAGTTTCTTTTCAGCATCACATAAACTGCTTTTACAGCCCATCTTTTCACTAAATTCTTACACTTTTCTAATAATTTGGCACGCTCAAATCACTGTGCTGATAACAAATATGGCGCCAGTTTGTTTACATTGTGCAGATCTGTACGAAAATTTCAATGATTGCGCAGGTCAGTGTTGCCAACATTGTGTGAATTGATTGGACGGTTTTTGAAATATTAGAAAAAAAAGTTATCTCGATAATAATTTGGCACGCAGTGTAAATATATAGAATTATTTGGTAAATAATATACAACCGTTAAATAAATATCATCCATATAAGATGTTAATAATATCAACCAATCAATGTAAAATGTCAAAAATACTAACTAAATATCAATACATCTGTATAAGATTTTAATAATACTAACAGGAGATCAATACAGAACTAAATTAAACTCAAAATTAATCATACAAATAGAGAGATAAGCCATATATGGTGGAACACAGTTCAACTAAAATCTAAGAGAAACGTTTAAAGTTTAACTGAATTATGAGTTAAAAGGTAGACTGTTTACAATTTACCATTAACTCAGATCTTTGACTTAATAAAGCATTCCTATCAAAGAACCAGATAATTACCAATTTTTCATGCAAACACAGAAAACAGGATTCATATAAGGATCTACATGTCCTTGCCATTTTTTTAAATTTTTCATTTCACCTCAAGTGTTTTACTATCATCTTTTAAACTCCGAAAATATTTAGAAAGCGATGTGTTATTTCTATAAGTATTATTAGTGAAGAGCAAGATATGTTGATACCACCTTGTCTTAAAAGAATTCTTAGTACTACCAATATAGAATTTTTCACCCGTTGCATTATCTATTGTAGAGATAGTACTTAGGTAAACAAGAGATTTAGTTAAACATTTGTTTAGCAATGGGCATTGGTCTGAATTCTTACAATTAGATTGACTAGTATCATTAATAATATTAACATGCTTGGAACATGCATTATGACCCAGATTATTAAATTGGTTTAAAATTTTATTATTGTGTAACTGTATAATCTTGGTGTAGCTATAACTTAGTTTTAATGTTTTTCTGTTAATTACATTATTATTACTATTGTCCTCATCTTTGTCACCATATTTATTACAACATTTCGGCCGTTGTACGTTCCAGCCTTCTTCAGGTGGTTGGAATGTCGAACTTAACTCTTTAATTCGCTCACTGGGTAAACTGTTCTAGTTCCACGTGCCGTGTTTAATGGATGTCAGTGATCAGTTATCTCCTGTTAATTTCCCTCTGAACTCACACTCTTTGGGTCCTGGCACTGGATCTAACCAACGCCTTTATCCACTGTGCCATGTGTCTGTTAAATATTTTACTAAGAGGGTTACTTTAGGGAAATGATTATCAATTAAATGGAGAAACTTCTGGCCTAACTTAGCACTGACCAATCGGTTAAATGGATGAGTGGGGGGGGGTATCAAATGATCTTCCTATTTCTTTTCTTTGGACCACTGTCATCATATTTTCTATACTTGATTTCAGTGTACTTGTAACCACTATTCTTTAAAACAGTATTTTAAAATTAAATAAAAAAAAAAATTTTTTTTTTAAATTATTTGAATTTCAATTTGGATTCAGAAATAAGCAAGATATCAAGTGGAGCAAGTCACATTTTTGACAAAAATATCATCGTAATATCAAATAACGAAATTAATACTCTGGATGGAAATATAATACAGAGCCGTTCGATAAAAATGACTCACCTGTTTTTTTTTTACTAAATGTTCTCTTCTCCGATGAAATGAAAGTTGAGCTAAATTCAAAGGATAAGTGATCTAAAATCCGAAGAAGAAGCTTTGAAAGCTCTTTGAATTTAGCAGTAAGCACTGTCAAGCATCCGTTCAGTATAATGTTCTGGGGATGCTTTTCTTTTCATGGAACTGGTTTCTTAAAACCTATTGAAAAGACCCTCAGGAGCGAGCAATACAAGAGAATTTTAGAGTCTTGTCTGCTCCCTTCTGCTGAAAGGGGTGCAAATCGTCCCCACCAAGCTCATTTTTATGCAGGATAACGCTCCCTGTCACAAATGAAAATTGATGAAGGAATACTTTGATGAGAAGCAGGTAAAGTGTTATGACATGGCCGCCCCAATCTCCTGACCTCAACCCCATAGAAAACTTATGGAGCATTATAAAGCACAGACTCTCGAGAAAGCAGATGAGCAACAAAGAGGATTTTATTGTGAATTTCATATCTGAATGGAATTCAATGATTAGAGATGAGATTTGCCAGAACCTAATCAAGTCAATGCCAAAAAGGGTTGAAAAGTTTATTCAAAATAAAGGAGGACCCATAGATTATTAAATATTTTGAACTATATTACCTATTATAAATAAATTATATACCTCTATTATTCTTTATTTAAAGCTGTTCGGTTATGTTTCTATTGATTACTAGTTGCAGGAAATAAGTGAGTCACTTTTTTGCACAGAGTTTTTTCCTAAATCTCATTTATATCCAAAATTATAATTATCAATAGAATACCTTAGGGTGAGTAAACTTTTTTACTAGGTGGTCGGGAAGGGGTCTTTATATTAGTAAGATTATAAATTAGTTTGACCCCAAAAACAATAGGCGAAAAAATTTTTAAATAAAAAAAATCAGGTGAGTCACTTTTATCAAACAGCACTGTATAAGGGTGCAAATAAAAAAAAATTAAGTTGGTGCCATCTAACTAATGTATTTGGAAACCAAGCTTTGTACTTATAAGGTGAAATTATATAAACACACGTTATAAATAAATCAAATACAGTAATATTAGATTATATATGTAGGTATAGATATATAAGAAATGTTATTAACGATGGGTTCTAAGAATATTAACAGTTGTTGCATATTATATTCAGTCAGTTATGAACCATGTGTGATACATGCTTAGGCAATCATGTATCTTTCGATACATGACTGATGAGGCAGATTATTTCTTGTTTATGGTATTCTCAGCATCCTTCTGTAGAACTACATCTCTGTTGCCTCAAGTCTGTGAGCATATAGAAAGATTGATATTAACAGAGCATATATATAAGAAATGTTATTAACGATGGGTTCTAAGAATATTAACACTTGTTGTATATTATATTCAGTCAGTTATGAACCATGTGTGATACATGCTTAGGCAATCATGTATCTTTCGATACATGACTGATGAGGCAGATTATTTCTTGTTTATGGTATTCTCAGCATCCTTCTGTAGAATAGACCAGTACATCTCTGTTGCCTCAAGTCTGTGAGCATATAGAAAGATTGATATTAACAGAGCATATATATAAGAAATGTTATTAACGATGGGTTCTAAGAATATTAACACTTGTTGCATATTATATTCAGTCAGTTATGAACCATGCGTTATACATGCTTAGGCGATCATCTCTCTTTTGATACATGACCAATGAGGCAAATTATTTCTCACAATAGGTTGCCATTTCTTTCTGTGGTAGACCAGTTGCCATCCAAGGCTATTGAACCTGGTCTGTCCTGATATTTACCTATAGCTAGTGAGAGAAGCGGATTCATACCTTTCCCAAGGGTATTAGCAAGTAAGTAAATGTAATGGATTCAACAGGAATTCTAACTCGGCCCACGGATTTCTCAATCCAAGATGCTATCCATTACTCCACTGTAATATTAATGTTCATAAAATCTATTTTGAAATCTCTTTTAATCAGGGTCGAGGTGTTTGGATTTATGTATACATGTAGACATCAATTTGGGCTTTGTGGTCAGCATATTAGGGTTAGTTAAGTGTTTTAATATAATAAGCTTCTCCAACAAACAAGTTTTGATATTACTATGAGATTTTGTCAAAATAAGAGTTACCCTCTTGATATTTTGTTTACTTTTGAATCCAAATAATTAAAAATATTTTTGTTTTTATTTCTTTGCCTTTCGAATTATGAATTTAAATGATATAAATTATTATTAGTTAATTCTAATATTTTAGGCAGCAATAATAAAATAAAGAAATTTTAACACAAAATTCTGAATCATCATGACAAGAATACAAATTAATGGTCAAATTGTATTTGCACCTGAAAACTGAAGCAAATCAGTCGTGCTATTGTCGTTGGATATTATGTATATCCACAAATATATACTTATAGCTCTGTCTCATAACACTGAGCACTGTATTTATAATACCTGTGGAAGAAATATATTTATACATACATAAAATCTTTTGTGTGTGTATGTATATATATATATATATATATATAGATAGATAGATAGAAAAGAAGAAATATAATCTTAAGATGTGCTCAATATCAGAGATAGAGCGTGTGTAAATATAAAAGTGAACATAGAAGTCAACACTTAGAGGCTACAGGCTGTTTCATGCTAGATGCAATCGTCAGACTAATCTTGTACTGCACTTAAATTCATAGAGTCCTGGTGGCCTGACGATTGCATCTAGCATGAAACAGACTGTCGCCTCTAAGTGTTGACTTTTATGTTCACTTTATATATATATATATATATATAAGGATAGTAAATATAAATATTTGTAATTTGCTTATACTGTGCAATAATGGAATTGAAATAAAATAAAAAAAGAATTAAAATAGACAGACTGATGAAAATAATATATTGGAAAACATATAATAGAAAAACAAATTTTATTAATCCTTTCGCCACAAGCAAGGCAATAAAGCCACTCAGACACAAGTGTAAAAGAATATGAATAAAAGAAAAAAAAACACTATGAAGAAGAGAGAACAATAAAAGTACAGGACTTAAGACAGATGATAAGTATTGACATTACATTTAAATTTTTGAAGTCATATTTGAAAATATCAAATATGACTGGGAAGCAAGAAGCCAGAAAGAGTTCCATAAACGAGAAGTGCAAGAGAAGAAACTATTAGCATAGAACTTACGGTTACATCAAGCCATTTCAGCTATAAAATGATGAAAACTTACTGCACTTAAATTCATAGTGTCCTGGGCAAGACGATAAACTATATCCGCATCCTGCGTAAGACAATAAACTACATCCAACAGCAAGGCCTCTGATCAGGAGGTTTTGAGGAGCGTGGAACCATCTCTTAATTGCTGGTGTTCCCAAGTCCACCCTGACCTGGGGTGGTAGCACCTGTTAGGGTTCCAGCTATGGGCAAATAGTTGACCCCCAAACTGGGGTCAAAACACTATGAAAGTGTAAAAATAGGTTTTAATACCAGCAATACATTTTTCTAAAAGATTATTACCAGCAATAAATTTTTGAAGAAACAATTATTACCATCATATATTTTCAAATAAAAAAAATAAAAAAAAAAAAATATTACCAGCAATACATTTTTGGAAAAAATATTACCAGCAATAAAAATCTTGTCGGTATTAAGTAACCGATTGAGGTTCATATGCCATAAAATAAACCAAACCAAGCTAAATTCATCAAGTCAATTTACCAAAGCAGAATTCTGATCAAAAGAATTACCCTGAAAATATTCATAGAAAAGGCACAGGTGTTCTATGTTATGGTGGTAGGAAAGTAACTTAAGCAGAGATGCCAGGTCAGAACCAATAACATCGCAGATTCTTTATATTTTATTAAGAATCTCTAAATACATAGTGGGAGCACCAGACCAGATGTGGTAACATTATTCTAACCATGAGCAAATGGTAGAAATTGATTTAGTGTAAATGCGTGGCAGAGATATATATAAGATACCTTTCACCAACAGGGATCATATATATATAGAATTACAAGTGAAAATTTAGTTTGACTGATTGTTATATACCATACCTATGAACACTAATGGGTATGTCCCAATCCTCATAAATACGTTGGACACTATTATAAGTGGGGGTAATCTGTTAAGTAGTTCACCACTAGCAGTGGTTTACCTATTTCATGCTGCTGGCGAGTATTGTATTTTTTTGATGTTATAAAGATTATCATTTCATTTCCAACCTCCATTTTGGTTATTTCTCATTCATTAACCTTTATGTGATTGAAACAATTACCATGAAAGTATTTATAGAAAAAGCAGAGGGAAGCTATATTATGGCTGTGGGAAACTGACTGAAGATGAAATGACAGGTCATTGCAATTGACATTGTATTTAAATTTTTGAAGATCAAACTTGATTGGAAAGCATGGAGGTGGGACGTATGAGGGAAGAAACTATCAGTATAGAACTTACAGCTTCATGAATGATTCATTCAGCCATTGCAGGTTATTTAAATTTTGTTTTTCTGGGGTCGGGGGAGATAATGATTTAGTGATACAAATTTTACTAATTAACCCATAGCTGGGGGGAAAGAGGTAGAGTCGTGACTTTTCCAAGAGTATTCGTGTATAAGTGAATATAACAAACCCAACTGGAATTGGAATTCAGATCTTCGATCAACAATTCCAAGCCATTATCCATTACATCACCCACACATCCAAGATTACAGTACCTGGCCAAGCGGTCACCCATCTAGATAGTGAGCAGACTCAACATTGCTTAACTTTGATGATCATACAAGAATCGGTGTTTCAACATGACATAGTTGATGGTCGTAAGCACATTAGACCACCCGCATGTCCAAGCTTAGAGCACTCACCCATCTAGGTACTGACCAGATTTGATGTTGCTTAACTTCGGTGATCATATTAGAATCGCTGTTTCAACATAATATAGCTATAAGCCTAGAACTTTTGATTACATGTAGACATTTCAACTGTAAAAGGATGTGACCTTGCAACCAGCCTAGTACCACGCTTAAATTCATAAAGTCTCAATACCAAAGTGCTCAAAAACATGAAAATATTTATAGAAAGAGCTGTGTTAAGGCATTAAGATTGTGACTGAAGCCAAAAAGCTAGGTCAGAACTGATAACATTGCAGATTGCTCTTTATTCTTATGTAATAGTGAAGCAACCTGAATGCATGTGTCAATATCCTAAGTTGTTTACGAAGAAAAAGAAGTCATGTAGCTCAAAAATATCAATTTTCAATGACGTGAGGAACTAAGGCATATCTAGTTTACAGGAAGAAGCAGTTTTATTTACACTTTTTACACTCTGACTATTGTTCTCATCTTTGTTGTTAACACATTTCGGCCATTGTGCCTTTCAGGCTTTCTCAGGTGTATACCAATCTGAGTAATCTACAAGGAATGTAATTGACTGTTCTCGTTCCGGGATAGATATCTCGTTGATATCATCTAGTTCTTATTTTTATTTAGTAATGTTTAGTCATCACTTGCGTGTTTCCACTGAGTGCAAGTACACTCTGCCCAACTGAGGGATTGAACGCACAACCACTGTCACCAAATTCACAAACCAATGTTTTTGCTCACTAGGCCATTGTCTGGAAGTACAATTTGCCAGATGCATTTTTGTTTTCTGTTTATTAAACTTTTGGTATGAAGTACAGGAAATTATTACTTACATAATTATTTATATTTCATGTTATCTTACCATTATTTTTAAACAATTTTTTTTCCACTGCTTTCAGAAAAAGCCTGACAAGAAAAAAATGAAATGGTAAAGGTTCATAATATAGTGGCGTAGCTAGAGTAAACGTCACCCGGGGCGGTCCGCTCAAATGTCACCCCAATGACCCCGATTCACCCTATGCTAAATGGTTAGCTGTAGCTAAATTTTCATACATGCTCTACCTCTACTTTACTCTACTGACCGGTACATTACTGTTTACATGTATGATCCAAGACAAAATCCAATACCACAAAATAATCAGTTCAAATCAAAAGATTTTTCAAATGCAACTGTTCACTTTCAGAACAACTAAATACAAAACATGGCAATACACAAAAGAATGACATTCGATACTATGGTCTTAGAATGAATGTTTTTTGTTTTTTCATTGTGGCAAACTGGTCAATGACATCGCTAAAATCTGTTTGTCTTGTAAGCTCGTTTTCAATGGACAGCACAGCCAGATCCAACAGTCTCGACTGGCTCATGGTTGACGTAATTATCTGTTGCTAATTTTCCGGTGTCCAATTTTCTGTTGCATCATTTTCTGGGTACCATTTAATTATGAATGATGTTTGAAAGTATTTTTTCTTGACAAAAATGTTCTATTTAATTTTGTTGGGGATGACATTGTGTCACCCCTCTTGTGCTGGCACCCAGGGCGGTCCGCCCCCTCGCCCCCCGCCCCCCTAGCTACGCCACTGTGATAATATTAGCCTTTTCCTTGTAAGAAACATTCGGCATTCATATTGAAACGGGACATATCCTGGGATGATGATGATGCGCAACCAATGAGGATTTTCTCAAAAAAGCAAAAAAAAAAAAAAAGTACACACTGTCAAACTGAGGGATCGAACTCACAACAACTATGTCACCAAATTCACAAACCAATGTTTTTACCCACTTGTCCAATAGAACAATTTACCATACTCATTTTTGTGTCCTGTTCACAACAGTTTCTGTACAACGCTCAAGAAATAAATTGTGACAGAATTTTCATTTTATACGTCATCTTCTTACACTTTTGAAATTTTTTTTTTTTTTACTGCTTCCAGAGAAAGCCTTTTTTTTTTTTTTTTAAGCATTTTACCCCAAGCAAGGTGGGAAGCCATTAGCACATAAGGGGTTACAGAGGATTTGGAGTGAGAGCAGATAGGAGTGATAGAAGAAAGGATGAAGAGAAGGATAGTGGGTAAATCAAGGCAACTGAAGATGTCAATTGACATTACATTTGAATAGTTGGAGATTATAGCTCTCAGGGAAACAGGAATAGGGAAGGGAGTTTCACAGGTGAGAGGTGCAAGGCATGAAGCTATTGGAGTAGAAGAGACGGCTACATTTAATAGTTTCAACAGTGAAAGGGTGAGAGCGGGATGCCAGCCTCGTAGGGCGCTTGAATTCATGGAGTCTGAGAACCAGAGAAAGCAGCTCACCGGAGCAATTACCATGAAAGTATTTGGTAAAAAAGACAGAGAGAGGCGACGACACATCCGTGAGAGAGCGACTGAAGACGAGATGCCAGATCAGGGCCAATTATATTGCATATCCGTCTCTGGATCTTAAAAAAATGAACTGGTAAAGTTTTCTGATATTAACCTTTTCCTTGTAAGAAACATTTGGCATTCATCTCGAAGCCCACAAAGAGAATGCTTTTTATCAGTGTGATATTGAAACAGAAAGAAAAACAGAAAATTATACATATATATATATATATATATATATATATATATAATAGCAGCACATACAGGGTATGCCTTGGTTGGTAAACAGTCGAGCAGAAGAAAATTGATTGATTTGTTTTCTACGGCTTTGCGAGCTAGGAAATATTTTTAGATTGGAGGAATTTTCTCTTTTTTGGGTGGGAGGGGGAGAATGATTTAACGTTAGGTTTCACTAATTAACCCATAGTTGGGGAGAAAAGATGGGTTCATACCTAATCAGGATTTGATAAACAAGAAATTATAATGTTGATACAAAGTGGAGAATTAATTCTATACAACAGGCTATATATAAACTGATCCCCCACTTTGGGGCCATGAAATTTTGGTACATTTATATTCCAGGGAATGTAAATAAATCTAAAAGACATGCCAGTGTAGCTAATCAGCATTTCATTGATTGATTGATTCGTTTTCTACAACTTAACCCATTGCAGGTTATTTAAAGCCAGAAAATATTTTTTTTACATTAGAATTTTTTTTTTTTTTAAATGAAGATTTAGTGCTACAAGCCTTACTAGTTAACCCATAGCTGTGGGGAAAGAAGAGATGGATTCATACCTAATTAGAATTTGATAAACAATCAAGAAATTATAGAGTGGATATAAAGTGGAGGATCGATTCGATATTAAAATCAATACATAAACTGATCCCTCACTTTCTGGCCACGGTGTTTTCTATATATTTATATTCCAAACAATGTAAATCAATCTAATAGACATGTCTGTGTTGCTAATCGGTATTTGATTTATTGATTCATTTTCTGTGGCTTATCAACCAGGCTGGTTATTTAAAGCCAGAAAATATTTTTAGATTGTAAGGTTTTTTTTTTATTTTTTGAGATAATAATTTTAGTGATTAGTACTGCTAATTAACCCATAGCTGGGGAGAGAAGAGGTGGATTCATACGTTTCCCAAGAGTATTTGCATGTTGAATATAAGAGATCTTAGGGGATTTGTTGCCTTACATGGGAAGAAATGATCTCTGCTCTACTTTCTACCAACACGTTCTCTCTACTCCATGTGTCATTTTCTATGAACATGTCCTCCAGTCAACAGAAATGTTGAAACTATTATAGATACATAATATAGGTTTAATAAGGAAAAAATACAAAATTGATCCCCACCCCTTTTTTTTTTTATCATATGGAAGACAGAATCAAAGAAATGGCAGGGAGACCAGTTGACAACTTCATCTTAATCCAGTATTCATTCCAGACTTTGTGCTTGAGGTTATATTTAAAAGCTTTTGCTATATTGACATGGTTAAAAAACAAAAAATCTTTTGGGACATTAAGTACTGGGTGTCAAACGAACTATAATTATAATATATATATATATATATATATATATATATATATATATATATATATATATATATATATATATATATATCTCATACTTATTATAAAACCCAGGTTGTGTGTGTGTTCATTTATATATTGGTTCGGATTTCCTACATTTTTTCAACCGATTTCAACAAAACTTCACAGGACTACATAAAATTACCTTGCGGTGGTTCTGACAGTGCCAAAATTGAAAAACACAATTGTTTTTGCACAAAATCAATTTGAAAACACGATTAAGAGGCATCACGAGAATGAAAGGGGACAACTCATATCGAGTTATACTTATTATAAAACCCAGGTTGTTTGTGTGTGTGTGTTCCTTTATATATGGGATCGGATTTCCTACATTTTCAACCGATTTCAACAAAACTTCACTTTTTTTTTGGCAGGTAGTATTTCTTATTGTCTTGCACACTTTTTTCTTCATTTTTACATTCAGAATGCTTTAAAAATTCCATTTACAACACAATTGTTTATAATAAAATTCTATTCAATCGATAGACTCATAATGATTGAAAACAATGTTTTTGTTTGAGTTTGACCAATTAAAAAAGAAAAAAAAAAAACAAAAAAAAAAAAACTAATTAAGACATGCGTGTCCGTCAACCTTAAACAATAATCTTTGTCAATTTTATTTTTCAGTCTTTATGATGGTCGATACTTGATCTATCTCTTTACTGTTACATCCCTAGGGCGCCGCTGGCTCTACTGCTAGTAGATATATATATATATATATATATATATATATATATATATATATATATATATATGAAAAGAAATAATTCAATGAAGAAATTAGTTACTAATTAAGGAAAGAACAGGTAATTAAATGAACTGAAATGTCACAATACACCAATTTTGTAAACTGCGGACAATACTATGCTTTCGACAAATGTCTCTCCAGTTAACAGAAATATATTGACACTTTTCAGACCACATCACAAAGGTTAATTTAATAACATTAATTCTTTATATGCCATGTTCCTTCAGGATGTTGGCAATCATGGCTCTCCACATTTTCCTGCCTTTTGTAGCTCTTAGTCTTTTTTTATATCTCTCCTAAACCCTGTCCTACCAACCATTTACACAACCCCCTCCTCCCCCTCTTCTTCTTCTATATCCCTTGAGAATTTTGGTAATCATGGTTCTCCACAACTTCCTGTTCTTTGCAGCTCTTATAGTTTTTGTCTTTTTGCTATCTCTCTTAATTCGCATTCTGCCAACCATTTACACAAGCTCATTCTTCATCTACGTGCTATGTATCTTCAGGATGTTGGCGATCATGGCTCTCCACAATTTCCTGTCATTTGTAGCTCTTAATAAATATCGTCTTTTTGCTATCTCTCCTAATCCCTGTTCTGACAAACATCTACACAAGCTCCTTCTTGTTCTATGTGCCATGTCCCTTCAGAATGTGGGCGATCATGGCTCTCCACAACTTCCTGTCTTTTGTAACCCTTAGTAAATTTGGACTTTTTGCTTGCTATCCTAAACCCTGTTCTGCCAAACATTGACACAAGCTTGTTAGGTAGGTGATACTATTTCTATGTGCTGTGTCCCTTCAGAACATGACAATCATGGCTCTCCACAATTTCCTATCATTTGTAGCTCTTAATAAATATTGACTTTTTGCTATCTCTCCTAATGCCTGTTCTGCTAACCATTTACACAAGATCATTAGGCAGGTGATAATACTACTTCTATGTGCCGTATTACTTAGGAACAGTGGCAATCATGGCTCTCCACATTTTCCTATCCTATGTTTATTTGTTTTGTTTTACGGCATATAAACCTCAATGGGTTAATTAATGCCAACAAGATTTTTATTGCTGGTAATATTTTTTCCCAAAAATGTATTGCTGTTAATGATTTTTTTTTTTCTTCAAAAATTCATTGCTGGTAATAAAACATTTTTACAAGTTCTGACCCCAATTTGGAGGTTAACTATTTGCCCATAGCTGGGACCCTAACAGGTGCTACCACCCGGGGTTAGGGTGGACCTGGGAACACCAGCAATTAAGAGGTGGTTCTATGTGCCTCAAAACCTCCTGATCAGAGGCCTTGCTGTTGGATGTAGTTTATCCTCTTACCCAGGACGCAGATGTAGTTTATCGTCATACATAGAATGGCATTTCTGTTGGCTCAAGTTTAGTCCTCGTCTGTGAGAAGATTGTCCAGCATTGTTGTAATGTAAGTAAAGAGTCTGTTGGGAGAGGAATTGGTTCGGTGTTTCTACCCAATCTCAACAAATACGAGGATAATAGGGCGAGTGGGGAAAAGAGACGGGAGGTAACAAAAAATAACACGGCCTTGTCTTCCCAACTGCCGTTTTGCCCTAGTATTTATTGGCATGAGGCATCTTACATAGATCCAGATCTTGACTAGTTGCAGAGAGGCCTGTATCTAGACATGCCAATCTGTTCTGCTGTTAACAGGTGAAAACCCAGATGTAACTGATGTTGACAAATATGTCCGCATGTGATCCAAGGCCTCTTTTGCATCTGTACTGAAACATGTTCACCACAAGCATTCTCTGCCATATAAGAGGATGGATATCACATGGAAACGATGAAAAGAGTGGTGGATTTCCAACACAACTTTTCCATTTCACAGCATTGTCCTAAACTGTCAAACAGCAAGGCCTCTGATCAGGAGGTTTTGAGGAGCATGGAACCACCTCTTAATCTCTGGCATTCCCAAGACCACCCTGACCCGGGGTAGTAGCACCTGTTAGGGTCCCAGCTATGGGCAAATTAGTTAACACCCAAACTTGTGTAAAAATAGGTTTTAATACCAGAAATACTTTGTAATAAAATAATTATTAGCAGCAATAATTTTTGAAGGAAAAATTATTATCAGTACTTTAAAAAAAAATTTTAAAAAGTACCAGCAATACAAACAGTTATACATTCTTTGAAAAAAATAATATGACCAGCTATAGATTTCTCCAAGGAAAAATATTCCCTAGATCTTTGAAGAAAAACATTACCAGCAATAAAGATTTTGTGAGCATTAAATAACCCATTGAAGTTGATATGCCATAAAACAAAATAAACCAAACTTTTCTAAACCAAAGAATACATGTTCTATTCATACAAATCTCTCCTAAAAATGTTGTTGGCATTAAATAACCTATTGAGGTTGATATGCCATTAAACAAAATAAAATAAACCAATCTAAACCAAAGAATACATATTCTATTCATACAAATCTCTCCTAAAAATGTTGTTGGCATTAAATAACCTATTGAGGTTGATATGCCATTAAACAAAATAAAATAAACCAATCTAAACCAAAGAATACATATTCTATTCATACAAATCTCTCCTAAAAATGTTGTTGGCATTAAATAACCTATTGAGGTTGATATGCCATTAAACAAAATAAAATAAACCAATCTAAACCAAAGAATACATATTCTATTCATACAAATCTCTCCCTAAAAATGTTGTTGGCATTAAATAACCTATTGAGGTTGATATGCCATTAAACAAAATAAAATAAACCAATCTAAACCAAAGAATACATATTCTATTCATACAAATCTCTCCTAAAAAAATGTTGTTGGCATTAAATAACCTATTGAGGTTGATATGCCATTAAACAAAAATAAAATAAACCAATCTAAACCAAAGAATACATATTCTATTCATACGAATCTATCCTAAAAATGTCGTCGGCATTAAATAATCCATCGAGGTTGATATGCCGGAAAACAAAATAAACCAAACCAATCTAAACCAAAGAATACATATTCTATTCATACGAATCTATCGTAAAAATGTTGTCGGCATTAAATAACCCATTGAGGTTGATATGCCATTAAACAAAATAAAATAAACCAATCTAAACCAAAGAATACATATTCTATTCATACAAATCTCTCCTAAAAATGTTGTCGGCATTAAATAACCTATTGAGGTTGATATGCCATTAAACAAAATAAAATAAACCAATCTAAACCAAAGAATACATATTCTATTCATACAAATCTCTCCTAAAAATGTTGTCGGCATTAAATAATCCATTAAGGCTGTAAAAAAAAAAAAAAAAACCATTTCACAGCATGCTGCTCAGGTTTCAGGTCTCTTTAAGCATAAAAGTTTTCCAAAATGTTTCACTGATGATTCACTTTTCAAAACTACCATATTTAAGACATTACACCAGGCTTTTTATAGCAAAGCCAAATATATAATTCAAAATGTATATTTTAAGATATTTTCCATTTATACATTATTTTCATAGACACTTATTTAAGTAAATGCTCTGTTTATAATAAGCAGTATCAACTACATTTACTGGCCTGAACGTCCGAGAAATTTCATAGAAAATGTGTGTCCTCCGACAGGAATTGAACCTGTATCCTACACGGAACCATCATTTGGCCTTAACAACAGAGGATGCATCTGGTTAGCAATTTATTTTGACTTTGCTAAAGAGCTTGGTTAGAAATTTCTGCATATATCACCTGAAGAAGGCCAGAGGATATATCGACCAATATGTTATGCATATAGCAATAAAGATGAGGATAACAGTCTGAATGATGTAAATAAAGTAGATATATTAAATAACGTTTAATATTTTTGTTGTAAATTATTAAAAAAAAAAAAAATTATGTATAAATTCACTTTGATCATGTGTTTAGGTTTTATTCAAATTCTAATCAACAAAAAAAAAAAAAAAAAAAAAAAAAAAAAAAAAAAAAAAAAAAATAAAAAAAATTGTTGAAGCGCTAATGTAGTTAAAAAATGTGGTGTCATGTGAAAAACTGTCCTTTTAACACATCATCTTATTGTGGGCACGGGTTCCCCGAAACCTTTTGAACCAATTGTCAAACGCATCTAAAATTTGCTTGCATTATTTCTTATTTGTCAGGGCAATATGAAAGGTGGGCTTACATACTGATCTGTTAATGACAATGTAGGTCAGCTTTCGTGTCAACAACTATTAACATGCTAAGAAATCTAACCAACCCCACAACCATGATATGGCGAGATAAGAAATATCGTAACACAAAAGAAATATGACCATATTTGATGACAATTATCCCAAACCAAACATAAAAAAAAACAATATGGCTCCAAAAATATCTGCCAGTTCATATAAAGTGTGTTCCAATAACACCAGCAATACATTATTACCAGTAATATTTTTTGGGAAAAAAATATTACCTGCAATATTTTGAAAAAAGAAATATTACCAGTAATATATTTTGGGGAAAAATATTGCCAGCAATAAAAAGCTTGTCAGGTTTAAATAACCCATTGAGGATGATATGCTGTAAAAGCAAACTAAAACTGTATATCAGCCTGAACTAAAATCTTGGGTTTATTTGAAAGTTAATAACCGAAAGTTAATCCATATTAAGAGAAAAATTAATTTCTGTATATAAATAAATTTTGGGGGAGATTTTTTAAGATATTTTCATTTTTGCTCAAACTTCTATCATAGATGAAAAATGTAAACAACAAATTTAAAACACTCTTAAAAAATCGGATATTTATCCTAGAGATAATCTTCGATATCAGAGAAAGTTAGGGATTAATTGAGCGGATTTTGTAAAAGTAATCCTTACACTTTGCTTACATTTATTTGTGGACATAAGCCTGTGGGGGTCAGAGGTCAATAACTATAACTTTCAATCTTTTTCATGCAAAAATATTTTCTAAATATTAAAGAAATACTTAAAATTTCAACATACAAAATCAGACATTTTCATATTTTATTATTAAAGGGTGTTCCAATAACTTTTAAATGTGCATTAAGTTTAAGTGTCTAATGATTTTTTCTTTTTGTTTTTCAGATTTAACAACTTAAGTCTTTGGCAATTTCAACCGTGGAAATATTAACAATCAAACAACATGTTAAAGTTATCAAAGCCTATTATGAAAATGGATGTTCAAAAAGAAATGCAATAAGTTCCCATCGCATCATCTCTCAAAACAAAGTCAATTTGCCACCATGATTGTGCAACTTGATGTCTTTAGATTTCTTCATTTGGGGGTCATCTCAAAAGTAAGGTTTATACCAACAAGCCAACAATTCAACAGCTGAAGGATGAGATAATAAGGCATATTGGTGAGATTGAGGAGCAACTATGCAGAGATATCAAAAATTTTGACCATCAAGTGGAGGTGTGCCACCAAAGCCTTGGCAGATGTTTGGGCGATATTATTTTTCACACATAATTGCCATGACTTAAGTAACATGATCCAATAGAGAAATAAATAAATTTTCACCAATAACACTGATTTATTTACTGCTGACTTTGATCCGTCTTAATGAAACACCCTTTATCAGACATGCTGATGGCAAGCAGAAAACGTTGATTAAATGAAAGCTGATTTGTTTTGGCGACCTTAAAACTTACAAGACATCCCTTGCCTCAGTTAACCACTGACTGGAGGTCCTTTTTTGAGAGCAGTTGCCAGTTCTATTTTTTTGGATTTTTTGGACTTGGTATGAAGACAGGAATAAATAGTTGTGTTATCTGCATAGATACCTTGTTTGGAACTGATGACTTGGAGTGGGGGAGGTCACTGATGAAGATCATATCTTGAATCCTGTCCTTTTATTGTCCTTATTAAATTCTTTCACTCCCTGTAACCCCCTTGGCCTTTTGGCATTGTCATTTTGCTCGGGCTGAACAATAAAAAAAAAAAAAAAAAAAGAAAACGTGTGTTTAAAAAAAAAAAAGTTTAAGAGCATATATCTGTCAAAGGATAATATGAATAAAGACAAATTTTTTTCATCCTCTGAGGGACATTATCAAGGCAAATGCGCCTTTGATAAAGTCTCAGGATGAAACATGTCAAAGTTTTTTTGTCTAAATATATATATATATATAAAGACATTTTTATGTTTAACATTCTTTTATAGATATAAGTATTTAAGTAAATGCTCTGTTTATAATAAACAGTATTAAATAACATTTACCGCCTGAATGTCCGAGAAATTTTCATTGAAAATATTCCTCCTTTGAGAGGATTCAACCTGCATCCTATATGGAACCGTTTTTACGCTGACGTGCCTTAACCGACTCTGCCAAAAGGAGCGTTCAGTAGGCAAGGTCTTTAAAACTTCAATCTTCCATGAATCTCGTATTCATAACTGCTCATTATCAAATGTAAACAAATGACGTCATATATTAAAAAATGGACAAAGTCCGAATAAAGGACAAATATTTCCTATGAAAATTTCTCGACATTCAGACCGGTTGTTATTTAATTATAAACAGAGCATTTACTTAAATACTTGTATCTATAAAAGAATGTTAAACATAAAAATGTCTTTAATAAATTTTTTGTCCAATTCTTAATGTGTATGTATATATATATATATATATATATATATATATATATATATATATATATTAGATAGTGTTATTTTTAAGTGTTACATTTTGCCTGGACATTTGAATTTGGTGTTTTTTTGGTGTGTGTATGCATATAGATTTATTTTTCTATCCATTTCTATATATTTTAGTGTCTTTTTTCTTTATGTTGTTCATTGACGAATATTTGTTTTTCTATTCTACCCATATTAAATTTTATCTATGCAACCATTTTTATCTATATATCTTTGCTTGTACAAGTTATATTTTAATAGTATGTTTGAATTTGTTTACTAACACTTTCAAATTTGAATATTTCTTGGTGTGTATATGTGTGTGTATCTTTATAAATGTATGTGTGTATTATTGCTTATATGTGCCTTTCATTGTATATGTTGTCGGTGATTTATTTATTTTTTTTTTTTTTTTAAGAGTCATGGACATGCTTTTTTGCATGTTTATATATCTAAATATGTCTATGTGTTTGTGTATTATAATCTGATTGTGTATGTATTGTCTTTTGCAAAATTTCACCCTCCACTGTCCATATCATCACTTCAAATGTATCTAAGTTGTAACAAAGCTCAGAGCAGCATTAGATTTTAACGTTTATTCTAACTGAATTTTTGGCCTTTCAATAAAAACAAAATAAATAACAGAACATATGTAGTTTTTCTCAGTTTCTTCTTTAAATAATTTTATAATATTTTAAACTTAATACAGATTAAATTTAAAATTGGTAATTTTTAATTTTAAAATTTAATATTAATTAATTACATTGATTTCTGTTTTAATCTAACTGATATTAAGAAATTAATTATTATAACCAAGGTTCATTGTCAAGTTTTTTGAATTCTCATATACTTGTATTTTGATTGGTCATTCCAGCTTATGTAACAGCATTTCTCCTAGTGAGGGATGTTTGATTGATTTGAACCTTTTAAAACCCTTTATTCTACTTTTAACACCATTACTTGATAAGACGCCAGAAGTGTTGAAACAAAATGACTATTTTTGTAGTGATTTTATAATATATTTATGTCATAATTTTCAAATAAATAATCATATATATATATATATATATATATATATATATATATAATATATTTATTTAAAAATCACAGTTATAATAAGTTTGTCTTTGTAATTTAGCCCCTGAAGATGATCTTGGAAAAGACTGAAAGTATTTGGATTAGAAAAATACAGTACCTTCCTTGATGAATTTCATCTTAACACCAAGAGACTGATTAAAGAACTGTAAATTATATATATTTTTTTTCCTTTATCAGTAGCTCAACTGTGTTTCATGCACAATCCAATCGTCAGGTTTTGATTGAAAACTGACCATTGTATAATTTAAATATTGATATATATATATATATATATATATATATATATATATATATACACACACACACACTATACTATAATGATAGTGGAGTGCCCCATTTTATTTTCACCTATATATATATATATAAAAACACATTAATCCATATATTGAATATTACTGCAACATAATGTTTAAAGTCATAAAATATGTTGGATTAATAAGTAAAAATCCATTAAAGAAGTTATGGATTTGGGATTTTTACTTATTTATCTAACATTTTTATGACTTCAAACATTATGTGGCAGCAATATTCAATATATGGATGAATGGTAGACTTATAAATGTATAAGATAGATTCTTAAGATATTTATTTTTTTAAGACCTGTTAATGTGTATATCTGAAAAAATAAATGCATTTTAACATTTAGCACTCTGCATTATTCATAAATATTACTTCCACTTTTACTGCATATGAAATCCCCTCAAAATAGCATTTTATATATTAGTTCTCTATATTCAAAATTACAGGCTCCCAATTTCAGTCAAGATTGTTTTAGGTGTTTCCATAGAAGGATATGGCTACACAACCAAGAAATTCAAATACAACCTGCATTGGCAGAACTAACATTTTATTTGGTGAGAATAGTCACCACCAGAGGGTTAAAAGTTAAATTTAAATCTCTTCTTTGAAGTTAAATTGAGGTTTTATTTGAAAGATAATGGCCTAATGTTAATTAGTAAAAAATAAAAAATAAATTATCTAGATGATTAAAGGTTTTCAACCTTTTTAAACCAAAAAAAAAAAGGTAAAAAGTAACTTGATCGACTACAACAAAAGAGAAATTAAAACATTATAAAAATCTCTTAAAAATCCAATATCTGTTCTGTTTTGGAAAAAAATTGAATGTTAAATAATTGGATTTTATAAATATATTAAAAAAAAAATTAACACACTTATCAACAAGTTCAAAGGCAAAATAATGATGTTATACCAAGCGGAGGGAGAATGTACTTTTCAGTTTACTATGCATGATAGTTATTTACTACCAATATCCAGTAAATGACTGGAATGAAGTAAAAATACAATATTGAATCAATTGAAAAGTCCTTTGCTAAGAAAGTTGACTCATTGTGTGACACTAAACAGTTTTTTTCTAGTTAATCTTAAAGCTTGCATATTTATAAGTCTACCATTCATCCGTGTATTGAATATTGCTGCGACACCTGGTCCAGTGCCACCGCTATATATTTAGAGATTCTTGATAGGATACAGAGAAAAATCTGCAATATTAATGGTCCTGACCTGGCATGGACGGACGGTAGATCTATAAATGTGTAAGATGGATTCTGTCAGAATTGTTTAGCACAACAAAGTGAACCAACCTTCCTAGCAGCCAACCTAGCTATGGATTCCATATAAGGTTTCCAATTCATGTCAGCAGAAAACGTTAGCCAGAGAAAGCACAATGAGTCACTCACCTGGAGGTCAGAGTAGAATTTGAATAGCAATATTTGGTAAATGTGCCTAGGAGTCAATTATCTAACAACTTTTAAAGCACAAAGAATATCTATAGTCATGTTCCCACACTTTTGACAAGGCAACATGTGTTGATAAAAACTTGTAACAGATTAATTTCATCACAACACTCTTTGTGCTTTTCATGAGAAAAATAATTAGAGAAAATTCTGAAGAAAAAAAAAAAAAAAAAAATATATATATATATATATATATATATATATATATTATATATATATATATATATATATATTTGTGTTAGGTAAATAGAATTGGATATTTCCATATTTGAAAAGTCTTGTCATCAAATTAAAATTCTGTTTTTTTTCTTGTTATACTGGGTCATATTATTTTTATATTACTTTTTCATTACTATTATACACTAAATTGAAAATGCCACCACATCATAATCAACAAGGCCAGCAACACAAATACAATACCACCAAAAATAAAGCAAATGAGCACAACACAAAAACAAATAACAAAAAGTAAAACACTACCACAAAATAAAAAAGCACAAGAACAGTACCAAGAAAAAATGAAACACTAAAGCAGCACAATAAAAAAACATGAAAAAAAATCAATACCACAAAATCATTGCAACTATAAAACCAAGGCAAAAAAAAAACACCACTATAAAACCAAGGCAAAAAAAGAAAGAAACACCACTATAAAACCAAGAAACACCCCTATAAAACCAGGAAAAAAAAAAAAAAGAAACACCACTATAAAACCAGGAAAAAAAAAAAGAAACACCACTATAAAACCAGGAAAGAAAAAAAAAGAAACACCACTATAAAACCAAGGCAAAAAAAGAAACAACAGCATCACTATAAAAACAATCAAAATAAACACCACTAAACAAAAACAACACCACCGCCAAAACAAACAAAGACAGGGTTGCTTAAGTTACAGATATGAAAGAACACAAATCTTTCAATTCACAAGATATTTTGACTTATGTTCAAATGAACTTCCAACAGGTTAGTCAGAATAGAATTGCCATCCTAACTCAATGGGAGAGTGGTTTGTTCAGTTAGTCTCTTTTAACCATTGTATTAAACTAAAGACATTTTTTTATCATGCTCTCTGGCAATGGGAGGCAGCAAAGGGATTGTTGGGTTCATGCTTCCCCCCCACACCTTTTCCTTTAGAGCTATTTGAACACGTACTGACATGGATAAACTTTCCTTTAGGTTTGCAACATATTTTCTGGGATTACATTGTGAAACAAAAATTATGAATTCCTGCCTGAATTTCTGGGATGACGAGTTGTCATTATTTTCATTCAGACTAATGTCCTCATCTCTATATCACTCGATCACCTTCTACTGAATCTCTGATGAGGAGCTGTCATTACCTACCTACGGACTATTGTCCTCATCTTTATGGTTGAATTTGATAACATAGTAATTATGAGTTCAATCACTGGGCTGGGCAGTGTGTACTTGAATTCAGTTGAAACAAGGTGAGCAATAACCGAGCAGGACTAAAAATAAGAACCTGAGATATCGCCTAGACATGGGCAGTGGAACGAAAACAATCTTGCACCGTAAATTGCATAAAGCATTCTGTGTAAATTCCCTGTAGGTTACCCAGATTGATAGACACCTGAAGACGGTCAGAGGGTACAATGGCCAAAGCAAATATGAGGACAATACTTTGCATATAAATGATATAAAGAGCAATTATAAAAGGCATTCAAATTAATTGGTAAGGATTTTAACACAAATATAAACAAAAAAAAAGATGGGGATGGTCAGCTGTCAGAAATTTGTACAATGTTTTATATTTGTGTATATAGCTAATTATTTTACCATAGGAAGGCACTGAAAATCAAGAAGGGATTGTCAGTGGTCAGGAATGAATGCAAGCATTGCTGATAGAATAGGGCTATTATATGTATAATGTAAATGCATTGCTAATGATTTTACTATAGGAATGCATTGAAAATCAGGAAGAAAATGATTGTCAGTGGTCGGGAATTAATGCAAATGTTACTAACAGAACAGACCTATTTTATGTATAATGTAAATACATTACAAATGATTTTTCTATAGGAATGCATTGAAAAATCATAAAGAAAGGGATTATCAGTGGTCAGGAATTAATGCAAGCATTACTGATAGAATAGGGCTATTATATGTATAATGTAAATGCATTGCTAATGATTTTACTATAAGAATGCATTGAAAATCAGGAAGAAAGGGATTGTCAGTGGTCAGGAATGAATGCAAGCATTACTGATAGAATAGGGCTATTATATGTATAATGTAAATGCATTGCTGATGATTTTACTATAAGAATGCATTGAAAATCAGGAAGAAAGGGATTGTCAGTGGTCAGGAATGAATGCAAGCCTTACTGATAGAATAGGGCTATTATATGTATAATGTAAATGCATTGAAAATGATGATTTTACTATAAGAATGCATTGAAAATCAGGAAGAAAGGGATTGTCAGTGGTCAGGAATGAATGCAAGCCTTACTGATAGAATAGGGCTATTATATGTATAATGTAAATGCATTGCTAATGATTTTACTATAGGAATGCATTTAAAATCAGGAAGAAAGGGATTGTCAGTGGTCAGGAATGAATGCAAGCATTACTGATAGAATAGGGCTATTATATGTATAATGTAAATGCATTGCTAATGATATTACAATAGGAATTCATTGAAAATCAGGAAGAAAGGGATTGTCAGTGGTCGGGAAATAATGACAGGGTTATATAGCTTAATAATTATTCACATCAAGATCTACATGTAAGAAATGTTCTAATATATACCCCCTCCACCCTATTAATAAAAAAAAATTGCAACGACTTTCTCTCTCAATGAGTAAACATTAAAATTTTCGTTAAAAAGAAAGGAGTTCAAGACAAATAAGAAACATACATTTTTACACAATATTCTAAATTTAAAAAAAAAAAAAAAAAAAAAAAAAAAAAAAAATCATAAAAAATAACAAAATTATGAAAATGTAGTAACACTAATTTTTTCATGGTTCACTGATCATTTTAATAATCCCAATGTTCATTCATGCAAAAATTTAAAAAAAAAAAAAAAAAAAATTTATTTTATTTATTGGGAAGAATATAACTTGTTTTATTGATGCCCTCAACAATCAAACCACTTTATCAAGTCACATAGTTAGTGCAGAAAACATTTTTCTATATTGAAAAGACAAAATTTCGATAAAAATGTATAAAATCATATACTATTCTAGGATTAAAGAATTAATTTGGTAAATACTTGTTCCCACTTCATAATACTTGGTGCGGCATTTGGAAAGAAACAGATTCAAGAGTTTTATGTCAATGGATAAACATTGAGTCAGAAGAGTCAAAATCTGTGTCACTTTTGACGGACTGTATTCCAATTCCTTATGTAAGATAGGAAGATAGTAACTCTTGCTTTGTTTAAGAGAAATAAAAGAGATGAAAATAAACAAAAGGTTATCTTCAAGGGCAGCAAAATAATTTATCATTATAAATAATATGTTGACTGTTAACCTATTTTGATTAGTAGCAAAAGATTATAAATAATATATTGCTTTTAACATGAAACTCATTTTATATATATATTTTAATTTCTTCCTTTTATCTTATTATTTTTAATATTCGTGTTTTTATACTAATAATGTCTTAATTTTTTATTATAATATTAAATTAATGGTTTTAATATTCTAATTTTTCTTTTATCTACAATCTTAAAAAAATCTTCCTTTTTGTAACTTGCAAAATCGTATTCCCCCTTTGTATTGCTAATGATGGAGGACATGTGGAAACTTAAATAAAATTTCAATAAAACCTTAAAAAATATATATTTACTTCTTTCTAATCTTTGTCCTGGGTATGACGATAAACTACATCCATGTCCTGGGTATGACTTTAAACTACATCCGCGTCCTGGGTATGGCGATAAACTACGTCGAACATGACTTAACACATATTCGGCAATCTCTTTACAAATGTTAACAACCTGAAAGAACTTTTTGAACAAAACAAACCCCACTACAATCTTAACCTTTTCTTAAAAAAGTTAAGCTATACAAAGAAATATAATACCAATGAAATATTTGACGATAAAAAAGGGACCTTTGACACTTACCAGGTGAAAAGTTCCGAAAACAACACCACAACTCTGAAAGCAATGGATATTTTTAAAAAAGCAAGACAACACTGAAAAAAAAAAAATTTTTGAAAGCAACCTAACTTTATCCTAAAAAAAAAAACAACAAAAAACTTGTTTGACCTTAAATGATCTCATAAAGATTGATAGGTCGTTAAACATGAAACAAACAAACAAACAAACTTTCTAATCCTTTTTACAAATTATTTCTATTGCAAATACAAGTAAAGTTATAAATTTTTTAAAGTGCACACGAACTTTATGGACACCCTGTGAATATATATATATATATATATATCTTCAACCATTTTAACATGAAACTCATTTTCTATATATATATATATGAAAATTTTACAATATAAATGGAAAAAAATTTTAAATAGATTAATAAAAAAAAAGGTAAAAAAAATTAGGTTATACTTAAGATTACATTTAAGGATTAATAGATTATTTATAGATTTAAAAATAAAGGATTAGATTGAATCATATATGTTAAAAAAATAATTATAGATTAAATTATAATAGACAAAACAGATTAAAATTAAATAAAGATTAACTCTTAAATTAAAATAGAGAAAAGCATAAAGAGTTCTTTTTACAGAGGGAAACTTCAATAACAAATAACTAAAGACAACCCCCTCCTGCCACAAAAAAAAAAAACAACAAAAAACAGCTAACCATTAAACAGGTAAATAAAAGTAAAATTAAAATCATCTATATAAAATTCTTGAAAAAAGCAAATAATATGATATCAGATTTTTCAAAAAAGCAAAAAAAAAAGAAAAATAGGAAAAAAAAATAGAAAGAGAAAAATATAAAATAATTAAAAAAAATACTTATAGGATATGAAAAAGTATTTTCAAAATTCTTATAGGATATGAAAAAGTATTTTCAAAATTCTTATAGGATATAGAAAAACAACGCTTTGAAAAAAAAAAAAAAAAAAAAAAACACCAGACCAGATGTGGCAGTAATATTCAAAGTATAGACGAATGGTAGTCTTAGAAATATGTAAGTGTTTCTGGCGAGAAAAATTGTCCAGCTTGTTTCATTATAATCTTTCCATTTCATGTCAGGAGAAAATGTTAATCTGAGAAGGAATCATGAGTCACTGTGCTGGAGGTCAGCATCAGCCATGCAATGGATGCCAGAAAGGGCTCTCTCAGACGATTAATAGAGAGTAGTTTCGTTTTGGAGGCGTTAAAATTAACAAGCCATTCCTTGCCCCAGTTAACAACAGATTGTACGTCATTTTGGGAGCTCAGTTGACAATTTGATCTTATCGAATCGATTAGACTTACCATGGTAAATAGTGCATAGAGTTAAAAAGGAAGGCATTGATGAAAACTAGGAACAACACTGGTCCAAGGAGAGAGCCCTGGGAGAGATCCACATTATTGCAAAGAGATTTAAAAGAGTGGCCATTCTAGACACCTTTCTTATTATATACTGTGGAGATGTTTGTTATGTTGGTGGCAGGGAGCTTCCCCCCCCCCAAACAGGAGACAGTATGGTGTTGAATTTTATAAGACAGTAGCCTGCTTTATGTGAGGAGTGATTCATGAGGTACTGTGGTACATTGTCCTGGCTGTGATGGTATGAGATGGTAGAACTAAGGTATGTAGCTCACCTCAACATTTGTCATGGAAATGGCGATAGAGTAGCGAGAGGAAATGGGGGTTAGCATCAGCCATGCTGGTAGAAGGCAGAAAGAGTTCTATAACAATTAGAGAGTAGTTTTATTTTGGAGCCATATTCCTTGCCCCGGTTAACAGATTGTAGGTCATTTTTTAGATGTATTAAAAAAAAGTTCTAGATAACTTGCTGATGAGAAAAAGAAAAACATCATTAAGGGGAGAGAACAATAAAAGAACAGGAATCAAGAGAGAAAATAACGATTGACATTGCATTTAAATTTTTGATGATCAAAGTTGACCGGGGACTAAGAGGCTGGAAGAGAGTTCCACAAGCAAGAAATGTGAGAAAAGAAACTTAACATTGAGCCTACAATTACATCTAACTGTTTCAGCTGTTAAATGATGAGACCTAGCTGCCAATCTAGTACTGCACTGAAATTCATAAAGTCTAGGTACCAAAGAGGGAACTGCATCAGAACAATTACCATGAAAATATTTATAGAAAAGGTACGGGAGTAGCTGGTGGTGGTGGGAAAATGACTAAGGCTGGGATGCCAGGTCAGGATTGATAATATTGCAGATTCTTCTCTGGATTTTATCAAGAGTCTCTAAATACATTACAGAAGCACCAGACCAGACAAAATGTGCATACCGTTTGATGATTATTGAAAGATGATCGACTTTCATGAGCGTTGAAGATGAACTCTTCTTCCATTCGCTACAAAAACAGGACACAAGGGAATTGCTGTTGTAGAGTAGTTTCACAGTGGAGGCTTGTATTTCACTAAGTCGGTCCTAAAATAGGTTCGACGTACAAAACGTTAGGAACTTGATATAATAGGTAATGACGCAGAGAAATCTAGTGGTGGTCACTGATACTTTTAGTATCCAACTAACGGTCATCCGACATCAACTGACTGACCAACTCACTCAGTGACTTAGCTACTACTCCTACTTATTATAGGTGGGAGAGTCTATTAACAATAGAATAGGTGTGTTCCACTATAACAATTGCGAAGTGTGTTACACTATGATATTTGCTAGTATTGTAATATTAATCCACGTGGTCAAACGGTTCTTTCACTAATCTTGTGTTCCAGTGCTTTCCACTGGAATATTAACTCAAATGACAGGTTGATACAAGCCTTATAACAATTATAATGGTGAAGGCTTGCCCAGACATCATTAATAATGGAATAATTGTAGTCTTACGAAAGTTAATTGTTAATCTTAAACAGTTTGGCTGAGTGTCACAACAGACAAACACTCTGCCCTGTCTTTCCTCCTATGCTTAAGAGAATTATCCCTCCTCGTTCTTACCCACCCCAACTTATTTTTAATGGAGACTTCCTACATAACAGAAAAAAAACAAAAATAAAAAACACGCATTGACAATTGTAAAACTGTACAACAGACACTGCAACCAGAAATAAATAAGTTTCATATATATATATATATATATATATATATATATATATATATATATATATATATAGCTGGTTCAATTGTATGCAACAAGGATACCCATCTACTAGGGCAGCTAGCTAATCCCTGTTGCAGACGATTGCTCAGGTACATTTTGTGTTTGTTCAACACCCAGAGAGCCCACCTGTGGTTTATAGTGCAACTATACTGACCAGACCTTAGTTACAGGTTCTTGGAAAGAGTGTTATCTGGTGTGATCAACAATTTGAACAAGGCCAGCGTGCTCAAACCTTCGGCCATGATGACTTGTGACTTCGTGCTATAACAGCTATCAACAGCCCCAAGGGGTACCATCTTCCCAATTTTACTCACAAGACAGGGGTAAACTCGTGGTATGGTTTTCGGGCACTTTCTAAAAGGTGCTGCATGGTGGGATTGACCTACTCCATCAAAGAAAAAGAAGAAAAAAGAAAGAGAAGAAAAGAGAAAAAGAGGAGAGAAAGAAAAAAAGAAAAAGAAGAAGGAAAAAAAGAAGAAAAAAAGAAGAAAAAGAAGAAGAAAATAAAATTAAATAATGCTATAGTTGTACACACAACTAAAGCAGATCATAATTTCGATTTTGCTTCCGTGAAGATTTTAAAATATTTTCATAATAAAAATCTTAGGCGGATTTATGAAGCAGGCATAACATCCATCTCACGCACGGTGAATACTAGACCTGGTTTCTTTAGTATTTCCCCTTTTCTAGCGAGATTAATGCTTGACAAGCGTACATATAAATTTTAGTTCAAAATAGAATTTCTTTTCACTTTTCATTCAAAAAATACTCAAATTTTAGGAATATATGTTTTCACAGCGTCAAGCATGTGACGACAACATGAACATGTTTTTAAACGGAGCGCTGATCTTATAAAACTTTCAGTTATTTGTTTGGATAAGTCTTGTTCTTATGTACATCGTCTTTGTCATGTTGTATTGATAATGTTATAATTTATGAATATGTCCTGAAGATGGTTTATTAGACCGAAACGTCCGACGTTGACATATTAACATTAAAACAGCATAATTGTATATAAAGATTTTTGGGGTTTTTTTTCCGTATATATTTTTCTTCATACTGTTGGATCTCTATCCATATATTTGCTTACATACACACATATATATATATTATATATATCTCCATGCCAAGAAGCTTATTGAAAGATGATAATGACGATGAAACACCTGGGTAATTTTAACAAAACAAGACAAAGAATTTATTCATGAATTTACACGCTTGAAGAAGTCGTGTCAGTAGCTTGTTTCAGGAAAATAAATCAATTCTTCAAGTCCATAGTTTTAATGTATTGCCACAAAGAGGAAATATTCATTCAACAGATTAAATGATGTGACACAAAATAATATTCAAAAATATTTAAGACAAAGGTAAGAGTTTGTTGCTCACCAAAGGGATATATGGTTGAATACATTCAAAAGTCGACAGAGAGAAATAGTTTGAAATATTTAAATTTCTTGGATTGTTAAGAAAAAATTCTTTCAAATGCCATATCTTGGTTATAAACCAATAATATATTGGCAAGTAATTTTTACACAGACAAGTACTTCAACACTGGTCACAAGGAACTGAAACAAAACCTTTCACATGATTTCAGATAATTATTAATTTAATTTTTCTTCTCATTTTATATCAAAAAGGAATTTTGTGTAGGCTCACAAATTTATATCTTTTTTGGCTGACTGGTTAATTTCTCTGAAGGCAAAGTTTTCATTGATCTAAAGAAAATTTTATAGAGGCTCGCAAATTCCTTTCCTTCCTCATTTCTCTGAATTTGAAGTACTTGAAGGGAGTTATTTTTATCTCTACAGACTTCCTCAGCAATGTTTATCATTTTAAAAAGCGATGATTAGAATTTTAATAAAACCCAAACATATGAAAGTAGATTTATATATTATCTTTGATTGAGAAATGACAACTCTTGTTTATTAATATAATATTCGGCTTATATTAAATCCCTAATTTATTTGTGGAGAAGTTGACTATTTAAATTGCTAACAAGCATCAAAATTTAATTTCTTTGTGGAGTTTTTAAACATTTAAATTACTATCAAACATTAAAATCTGTGTTCATCTAAATTGCTAAAACTATACCACCCGTCTCCTTCCTCCAAAAACCAGACATACGTCTCTTATATCTTATCCCTTATTTCCCTTTCCCCCCCATATCATTTCCATTGAGTAGACTGATTAAATAGGTCAATGTCTGATCCTTACCCCCTCCTCCTCAATATTAAGTATTGTAACAACAAATTTTAAAACTCCCTTCCCTCTCTAAACTCAACCATGTCTCTCACACTATTCCTCACCACCCTCTATGTCAACTTATATAAGCTTAATACTGCCCATCAAAAGTGTAAATTTTAAATTCATTTTTCATTTCACCTTTGAAAATGAAGTCTGAAGATCCAGAAAAAAAATAAAATTCTCTGGTGAAATAAATTTTAACAAATGGAGCCATAAAGTGGTCCGTTTTTCTTTAAATTATATATAGTATTTTATAAAATATAAATATGAAAGAGAAATCTTTTTATTCATAAATTTATAAAAATGAATATGAAGAAAATTTAAATAAACATTTAATGATAGTAATTATAAATTTTGAAAAAAAAAAAATTAAATTTTTCAAGAATTTCTTTCATTAACTCTCACCACATAAATTCACTAAAATATGTTGAGAGCATCTCCTCCTCTGAAACAAACATTCTTGGAATTTATAAATATGTCAAGATAATAAAATAATATGTGAACCAACTATAACGAAACGTTTATTATTTACCATTTCATAAAGAGATCCACTTGAAAAAGATCTTTTATTTAAAATTTCAGAAAAACCTGCAAAATCATCAATATATAGAAGGAAGAAATGTTCTCAACCTATTTTAGTGGATTTATGTGTTGAAGAAGTAGCAGAAATTACCTCACAACTAAATATGCATGTGATTTTCTCTCACAGATCAATCATGACTACTACTTCATGTTATACCCTGAATGAACTGTCAGTCTCCCATAACTGATATAAAAAAAAAAAAAAAAAAACAGAAAGAAGAAAAGATTGAACCTTATAAATCACAGGAAATAAAACTTATCTCCATTAGTATTTGTCATAACGTTATCTTGAATTTTATCAGATGAAGCATTGTCAGCCATTATTTATTTCAAACTAGGATTTCTTTCATCTTAATTTCAATAGCTTTTTATTACATTAGTAGTATTAGTAGCAATATTATCTTGAATTTTATTCTTATTAGATGAAACATTGTCAGCCATTATTCATTTTTGACTAGGATTTCTTTCATCTTAATTTCAATTGCTTTTATTACATTAGTAGTATTAGTATTAATATTATCTTGAATTTTATTCTTATTAGATGAAACATTGTCAGCCATTATTCATTTTTGACTAGGATTTCTTTCATCTTAATTTCAATTGCTTTTTATTACATTAGTAGTATTAGTATTAATATTATCTTGAATTTTATTCTTATTAGATGAAACATTGTCAGCCATTATTCATTTTTGACTAGGATTTCTTTCATCTTAATTTCAATAGCTTTTTATTACATTAGTAGTATTAGTATTAATATTATCTTGAATTTTATTCTTATTAGATGAAGCATTGTCAGCCATTATTCATTTTTTGACTAGGATTTTTTCATCTTAATTTCAATAGCTTTTTATTACATTAGTAGTATTAGTATTAATATTATCTTGAATTTTATTCTTATTAGATGAAACATTGTCAGCCATTATTCATTTTTGACTAGGATTTCTTTCATCTTAATTTCAATAGCTTTTTATTACATTAGTAGTATTAGTATTAATATTATCTTGAATTTTATTCTTATTAGATGAAACATTGTCAGCCATTATTCATTTTTGACTAGGATTTCTTTCATCTTAATTTCAATAGCTTTTTATTACATTAGTAGTATTAGTATTAATATTATCTTGAATTTTATTCTTATTAGATGAAGCATTGTCAGCCATTATTCATTTTTGACTAGGATTTTTTTCATCTTAATTTCAATAGCTTTTTATTACATTAGTAGTATTAGTATTAATATTATCTTGAATTTTATTCTTATTAGATGAAGCATTGTCAGCCATTATTCATTTTTGACTAGGATTTCTTTCATCTTAATTTCAATTGCTTTTTATTACATTAGTAGTATTAGTATTAATATTATCTTGAATTTTATTCTTATTAGATGAAACATTGTCAGCCATTATTCATTTTTGACTAGGATTTCTTTCATCTTAATTTCAATAGCTTTTTATTACATTAGTAGTATTAGTATTAATATTATCTTGAATTTTATTCTTATTAGATGAAGCATTGTCAGCCATTATTCATTTTTGACTAGGATTTCTTTCATCTTAATTTCAATAGCTTTTTATTACATTAGTAGTATTAGTATTAATATTATCTTGAATTTTATTCTTATTAGATGAAGCATTGTCAGCCATTATTCATTTTTGACTAGGATTTCTTTCATCTTAATTTCAATAGCTTTTTATTACATTAGTAGTAATATTATCTTGAATTTTATTCTTAGTAGATGAAGCATTGTCAGCCATTATTCATTTTTGACTAGGATTTCTTTCATCTTAATTGTTTTTGTTTTTTTTTACATTAGTAGTATTAGTAGTAATATTATCTTGAATTTCCTTATTAGTAGATAAAGAATTGTCTGCCATTATTTCTTTTTGACTAGGACTTCTTTCATTTTGCTTTCTCCCATGGTAGAAGTGGTAGAATTGCAGAAAACCACCAAATTGATAGATCCGTATTAATATTATCTTTGAAAAGAATTATTCTTCATAGATGAAAGAAAAAAAAAAATTGAATGGTTTTTGACTAATTTAAATGGTTGTTAAATTCAATGGAAGCTAACTTTTTATTCTCATTAAATAGTATTATTTGGGTATTAATCTTATCTTGAAATTATAAACACTGAATTTGCATGCAAACTTTTTGAGAAAGCCTCAGATTAAATAACAGAAATCTTATAACAATACCCGAAACAAAAAGCTTTTCTTACTGTCATATTCAAAAAAGGTGGGGGGAAAAAAAAAGGTTTTAAAAATAAATGGCTGCTAGATCCCATTCAAATCGAGGTAAGTTAAGACTGCTGTGGTGATTAAAGAGATACATCTGTAATTTATGAGATTTGCTTACAGATAAAAGGTTATTGATTTATATTTATTCTTAGAAAATGAACCAACTTGACAGTCAACTATTCATTTATCTAAAGAAAGAAGACCTTTAGATGTTAGCAAAACAAACTCCATGATTTTTTTAAGAATTAGTAGTATTATCTAGTAATTTATTTTCCAATATTGTCTATTATTAGATTATAACAGCAGTCAGCCATTATTCAAATTTTTTAACTAAAGGATTTTAAGATTTGGATATGAACCTTTCAAGTAACTTTTAAAACACTTCCATTAATGAATTAATGAGCAAATTTTTTTTTTTTTTGAAGTATTGTGATTCTACAATTCATTTTTTAACTAGGATTTTTTTTCAATGATTTCATATAGCTTTTATTACATTAGTAAAATTAGTAAAATATTATCTTGGATTCTTCAAGATGAAGCAATGAAAGTGATTATTCATTTTTTAAACTAGTTTCTTTGAAGAAACAGTCAATTGCAGATTTACATTAGATATTAGTATTAATATTGATTGAATTTTATTCTTATTAATGGAAGGTTTGTTGAAGATTATTCATTTTTGACTAGGTTTGAAATCTTAATTTAAATATATAAATTTTATTATATTAGTAGTATTAGTATTAATATTATATTAAATATTATTCTATATTAGATATATAAGCATTGTCACACCATTATTCATTTTTGACTATGAATCTTTCATCTTAATTTCATATTGCTTTTTTATTATATAGTAGTATTAGTATAATATTATCACAAATTTTATAAAGATTAGATGAACCTGTATTGTCAGCATTTATTCATTTTTTGACATTTATAAGGTAATTTCAATTGCTTTTTTTACATTAGTAGTATTAGTAGTAATATTATCTTGAATTTTATTCTTATTAGATGAAGCATTGTCAGCCATTATTCATTTTTGACTAGGATTTCTTTTCATCTTAATTTCAATAAATTTTTTATTACATTAGTAGTATTAGTATTAATATTATCTTGAATTTTATTCTTATTAGATGAAGTTTTGTCAGCCATTATTCATTTTTGACTGGGAGGTTTTTTCATTTTTTCAATTGGCTTTTTATTACATTAGTAGTATTAGATAATAATCTTTGAATTTTATTCTTATTAGATGAACAATTTATTCATTTTTGACTGAAAATTTAAAGTTAAAAGAATAGCTTTTATTACATTAATATTAAATTAATATTATCTTTGAATTTTATTCTTAAAAGATGAAGCAGTTCAGCCATTATTCATTTTTTAAAAATTTTTTCATTTAATTTCAATTTTTGTTTTTATTTTACATTAGTAGTAATATTATCTATTTCATTTTGAAGATGTCTTAGTAGACGAAAGCTTGTCAAAAATTATTCATTTTTGAACTAGAATTTATAAACTTTCATCTTAATTTGCATTTGTTTTTTTTTACATTAGTAGTATTAGTAGTAAAATTATCTTGAATTTATTTTATTAGTAGATAAATTTCTGCCATTTTTATTTTTTTGACTTCACTTCTTTCATTTTTTTTTGAATGATTGGTGTAAGTGGTAAATTAAACTGCAACCACAAATTTGATATATATATTAGAATGTAAAATATTGGAAAGAAAAGAATATATTCAAGTTCATAGAAAAGAAAAAAAAAAAAAAAAATTGAATGGTGTTTGTACAAAAATCAGATCTAAATGGTTAAGTTGAAATAATACATGGAAGCATAACTATATATATATATCTATATATATATATATATATATGTATATAAACAACAATTCACCTTTGAAATATAAAACACTGAATTTGCATGCAAATTTATATATGTATATAAATAACAGAAATATTATATATATATATATGTATAAAACAAAAAGCTTTTCTTATATATCATATTATATAAAGGTGGGGGAAAAAGGTTTTAAATATGTAATAAACACATAAATATATATATGTTAAACACTGCTGTG